>JAACJT020000016.1:15007000-15022296 GCA_009936485.2 Gymnarchus niloticus | reverse complement strand
CTGTTAAATACCAGTGTGTAGGGGGTGGATATGCATGCGAGCAACATTTTACAGTTTTTTATTTTCCTTAAAAATTTTAAACTGACAGGAAGAATGTATGAGCGTATCATTTGCAATTCAGGCAAATCTGATCACTTTAAAGGAGGTTGCATACTTCTGTAAGCCATTGTATTAATTTTGTTAATATTTCTAAATATGAATCTTGAAGTTTATTTTTTTATCAAGACTATTTCTAGGCTAATCCTACTTAATATTTGAATGCTAGACCATGAGATTAGTAAAGATCACAGAAATAATCTGAAATTGGTTAACCTTGTGCCTCTGATTTTCGGTCCACACTCAACAGTCAAACATCTTATGACGCAGCAAATCCTTAATTTTAAAATCTTGTAGAAATCAAGAACTGCACCCCGAGTAGAGTGGATCTTGGATGTGAAGCAGCAAGCCCTTAATTTTAAACTCCCATAGAAATCAACAACTGCACCCCGAGTAGAGTGGATCTTGAAGGCACATCCATAAAATTAAATAACACAACTTTAAACTTTTTCTTACATTTTCCATAGCTCCCCCTCTTTGCTGGATGAGCCTTCAGTTCTGCCTAAGATGTGAAATTGAAGTCCTCTCTCCCTGTGGTCATTATGTATGTCCTGGCCAAATTGCAAATCTGCCTCTCTCGATTTGATCACCTAATCATTCTACAGTTAAACAGCCTAATTAATCCCTGTCTCTCCAACTCAGTGATAAATTGCATAATGACAATGCAACGTCACAATGCTATAAATGTTTACTTGCGTTTTTATAAGAATTCCTTTTTTTCAATGTGTGCATTAGAGTATTAAATATTGCATCATATATACATACATCACCAGTACTAGATTTTTCTATCACAACAATAAAAATATATTTATTATTATTGCTGTTGCTGTTGAATTGCAGAGTTGCTATCAGTTATGCATTTAAATTAATTGCTTTGCATAGACCCTTATGATTCAATGGTGGTAGATTATCGAGATGGAATATTAATCATTCTGATATATGACAAAATTGTGTTGTGGCAACAGAAGATTCAACACAGCAGGTCAAGGATGAATCATTGCGAGATTTACGGAGTTCGTCATAGGTTAGAAAGAACAAAGGGATTCATATTGCTTGGTTCAGTTCAGCCAGAAGATTGGATTCAGCTCAATGCAAACAAAGTAATGTTTGCATGATTAATAACCTTGGTAAGCAGTTAATAACCTAGCTTTATGAATAAGTCTGGGATATATAAGATACATTCTGCATGACATCAATATATCATTTAAAATATGACACAGTATGTAGATATTACTATGGTTTCTGGAGGGCACAAGAGAGGTGAGGAAGGTCATGACCTTAACACAAGAGTCTAAAAAGATCTGAGAACAAATCTATAGAACAATATGAAATGCAAAAATACAAGAATAAAAATTGATAAAGATGAAATACTTTACGCATTAACTCAGAATTAAAACTAGTAAGATGACATAAGAAGATACAGTTCTCCTATATTTAATGGTTTTTAGAAGTCTGCTGATGGTGGTAGATTTGCACTTAATTGGGATGTGGTCTTATTGGCTCGTAAAAATCTGCAGAATTTGTAGATTTGGAAATCCAATGCAAGTCTTACTGGTGGAAATCTGTATGTAAAAATCAAAAAGAAAAAAAAGGAAATAAATTTAACTGGCATTGTTTGGTTTGTGCAACGTTATTGATGCACATGTAAAAGAAATAAACAGGAACACTTCATAAATATAATAGCTTTACTAAGCGACATTTACACACACGTGCCCAAAGTCGCATTTTAGTTTTTTTCTCTCACCATCTAAACAGCAGTTTGACAGAAATAGCATGAAGTTCGGTCTTTTGCTGAAGGGAATGTGACAGAGCTTAGCAATTGCAAGGCAGTAATCAGCACCTATGAGGCTGTGGATAGCTACATAAAAATTAAGTAATCTTCCTCGCTGTGGGCTCCCAAACACCAAGGCAACACTTTGCCCCTATTATCCTCCTCTGAGAGGTTCAAGTCCTATTGAGGTGGGTAAAGAAAACAACACATCGTAACAACCTGTAATATCCTCCAAGCTACACTGTAAGTCTCACAATGGGGTATTCCAGGAGACTGACAGCAGGGGGAAATGCCAAATAGCAAGTGTTAGAAACACCCCCCCACAGCTAATAATAGGGTTTACGGTACCGCATATCATGCAACTCAGGGGCTGGGCAAAAGTCAAGACTTATCCTGCCATTCATGGTAGATTTTTTTTTCCCCCCAACTGATAGACAGAACAAGTAAATAAACATGCAAGCATTTTTAGCCTTTAGCAAGTTAATAAATAAAGATGACTTTTTTGTCTTACTGCTTATATTTGGATTTGCATCTTTCATTTTGTACTAATAAATAAATTGCTTGTGTTAGTATTATTATTATTGTTGTTAATTAGTTTGACTTTTTAATCTTACATTTTGCAGCTGTTTAAAGTTTTGTACCTTTTTATGGTTTTTTACTGTGTAATAAGCCAACATGCCTGTAATATGTTTGTCGAATGCTCTTTTCCCCATTCCACGTTAAAACTTCCAATATGGATTTACTTTATGGTAATTATTAACTGCATATAGCACAGCAAACACAGGTTCCATGGAAGACATTTAAAAGTCTGTTCTTTTGAAAGATGTTTATTGAATTTTGGCATTAAATATTTAAAATGGGAATGGTGTTTACCCCAAGGCCTGCCACAGGATAAGCTGTGATACGGACGGACGGACGGACGGCCATGCTGCTTAATAGTGTGGTTTGTTAATCCAAATTTTGCCATAACTGCCTTTTCAATTCTCTTTATAGAAGTTTGATTACAAAATGATCTTTTAATATTGTTATGTGATACAAAATAAGCCACATATCTTAGTATCCATAACTTTTTCAGAAATTATTTTTGTCATTTTTAGCTATTGAAAACACAACAAAATAAAATCATGCCATACGTGAGAAATTCAGATGCAGCAATCTGGACCAGGCAGTGCAAAGTGTAAACTTTGATGATCCTTTTCAGGAAAACAGTCTGAGGGAAACGTTTCACTGACGAATTAGACCACACCATTTTAGCTAGGAGGCACTGAGTTCATCATACTCTGACCGAAACATACAGTAGAGTCAGCCAAAATAAAATGATAAATACCCAAAACATGCATGAAATGCAATATTAAAGCTGAAATTTCCTATCATATTAAACATAAATATGAATGTGTATATATGTGTTTCAATCTCTTCTACGTATAGACGGCATATCATAAACAGTTTTTCCCTCAGTAGCAGAAAAACAGACACATAAAAACTACTGATTTTCACATTGAAATGCATGGAGTGTTTTGTTTCCTCCTGTAGCCAGAATAGATACACTGTGTTTCAGTAACTTGCATTTGTGACTGCGTGAGTGGATGTGTTCCCTGAATGCAGACAATACATTCAAGATGTATTCTGCCCTAAGCCCTGTGTTTCCTGGGGTAGACTCATGCCAAAATATCTGCCATACGCTGAAAATACATAACTGCTATTATTATGGACTTTGAAGGGTTTTAAAAGGTTTTATTGAATTCCTGCTTTTGTCTATGTTTTAACTTACATGTTAATTTAATGTCATAGATTGGTGTGTGTTTAGTAGTTAGGCATACAGATTATTTCATGAAGACGACCGTGCCAAATAAAGGAAATAAAAAAAGATTTTTTGCCTTCACCACACTGAAAGTAGATCAAAATAGCTTAGATTACATTAAAAGCTCAAAGGGTTAAGGGGTAGCATGGGCATTTCATAAACCAAAGCCTTTATTAATGATATTTAAAGCATGGTGTTATGATGACCAAATCAGATATGACTTGCATCTATTGTATAGAAGATTTTTTAATCCAGTGAATAAATAGTGAAAGACACACAGAGCACCCAGTTTGACTGGGCTACCTCGCCTGCCCACCTGCCTGCTTGCTCCATAATGCTCCTGCCTTCCTGTGCTGTCCTGGCATTTGCCTGAATTTTTCTTGCTCTAAATTATGCAAACGTATACTGTGCGATGCCAGCCAGAGGAAGATGGAAGATGGGCTTCCCCCTTGAGTCTGGTTTCTCCCAGGCTTTCTTCATCTTCCTGAGGGAGGTTTTCTTAGCCACTGTCATTTCAGGTTTTCTCTCAGGGGACTGTGGACCTGAGACTTGGTGACAGTGCTCCTTATTAAAGGCAGTATATAACTAAAACTGGGTAGATTTAAAGAGCGTACATGAAATCAGTCATTAGCATCTGCAAACTGAATAAATGGTGCTGATGTGCTGAAAAGCATACTCTAGGTAACAATGGTTAACATTTTTTTTTTTTTTTTAATCAGTTGATATCATTTTTGCTTGATTGTTTGATAACTTCTGTCCCATGGTAATACTTGGCACTCTATCTGGAAATGATTTTCAGAGATACAAGCTAATTCATGCTTCAGGTCTTTCTAATTACTCTGCAGTTTATGCTTTGAACAAGTGTTTAAAATGCTAGTTACACTATCAATGACTGATTGTCAGGAAATTTTTTCGTATTTGAGATATACATTTTTCGTAGAATGATGACGTATGGGCATTTTGTCAGCTGTTACGTTTCCCAGTTTGCTTTCGGACAGTTAAGCTATTAAGAATAATCATATATATATATATTGTGTCTACATACAGTATATATATTTGATGGTTTATTTTCACTAACATGCATGGTTATCCTGTATATGTTTTAGTGATTTATAGATGTATAGTTCTTTATTTATGTGATACATAGTGATTATATTATACAGTCTCTTCCTGTCCTTGTAGCATAATCGTTTGGAAGGGGGATCGATGGATTTTTCCAGATTTAGATTTTGTGTTATTATTTGTACAAGTGCAAATGTTTTTCATACACTTCTGAAATTTTCACACTTTAATACTTCATATTGTCACCTTTGAATTGCCAACGTTTCGATCACCGGCCTGTAAGTAGAACGTGAGAGTTAGAGTAACTAGTAGGACTGAGCTGTTGAAAGCTAAGATAACGTGAATGCAGCGTGAGCTGTAGGTGTGAAAATCTCATGCAGACATAAACCTTTTATAGGTATCCCAGCTGTAGTCTCAGTTGGCTTGTTGAAAAACCACGTTTACATATTTGGTGGACGTGATTGACGTTTGGGAAATCTAATTTCAATCTATGATCGCAACAGTATATTATTTAAGGAAGAGAACATTCTATATCCCAAGTCTGTTGTGTCCCATAGATAATATTGAGGAGTAAATTATACTCAGCAACAGATAATACTAAAGCACGGAATGCATGTTGATAATGCTATTAAAATCTGGCAGGTACTCTACTTATTTCCCATATGCAAATGGACAGTGAAGTGGCATCTTCATACATTTGCAAGTGATGAATTAACTCTGACAGGGTTTTTTTTTTTTCCCCAACAGAGTCCCGGGAGAACCTGGCAATGTCATTTCTGCTTGACATGAGATCTTAATCGCTCAAGCAGCTCTCCCACAATTCCTTTCCTGTCACATTTTGGTGAACTGTTCTGCTGCTTTGCGTAAACAGAAATTGAAATTTACTTTAACCGTTTGAGGTGACGTGGTCACACGTGCACATTGCCGACGTTAGCCCAAACGCAATATGATGCGTAATCTTTTAGCTAACGGGTTAGGTTGTTGAACAGATGCTCCAACATTGTAACAACATTTTACATCGGCACTTATTGTCTGAGAGGTAACATATAGCACTACAGGGGTTTTCTAACACCGCCTAAGAGCAGTGAAAACTCTCCCTTCTGTTTATTTTCAGGTGGAATTGAGCCGAATGTATTCACAAGTTTTTCAAGAGAAAGGCTAACATTCTCCTTTTTTTCAGTGTAAGCAAATAGTTTATATGATATTGCATTATATTTAAATAGTATTCCCCCATCATCTTCCCCATTTTAAAATTATACATAGCATGTGGTTGGTTGAACTGGTGTCTCTGAATTCCCCTTACTTTTGGATTGTGTGGGTGTGAGAGCCTTTGCACTGCGATAGACGAGGATCCTGCCCAGAGTGTCATCTGTTCTCTTGTCCTGGTCCTCCTGTACTGAGTGGAAGTCATATGGCTGATGTATGGGTTTATACAGTAAATACACTAAATAATGGATGACATTCCAAACTGTTTCCTCCAACGGTCCAAAGACATACAATTAGGCTAACTCTTGTCACTAAATTGTCCACAGTGAATGATTGTGTGTGAGTGTGGCTGTGTGCATGTGTCTTGTGATGACCTGATGTCCAGGGTGTACCCCAGCCTTAGTGCCCTGTGCAGCCTGGGGAATGTAACTGATTACCCCTACCATGGTAATCAGTTAGAGGAAGGATGGATGGATAGCCTGGGCTACTGTAATAAACAGATCTATGTCAGTAGCAAGATGTAAAGAATATGAAAAATCATTAATAACTTGAACAGAAAATGTACCTCAAGTTTCTGATGTATCATTAGAGTAGTGTAAAGATTTTGATGCCTCAGAAGCAGGCATTGTAATAAGAATGCATTCTGTTTATCGTGTTTCACTTCAGGTCTGGACATTATATCTAAACGGGACTTTTCTTTGTAAATGGCAGCTTTCCCTTCTGTTGTTCAATCTCCTTATCTGCAACTGTGTAATTAAGCATTCCTCAAACTTTCTTTGCCCACTGCAGCCATCTGTCAGACCAGATACCCATCAGCAAATAAAGGGGTCTGGAGAAGAGGCTAGCTTGTTGTATGTTTTGGTCCTATGTCCCACAACCCCAGTCACCAACTAGTTTCTACCTTCAGTTACCTTGGGCCAAAGCCAATAGTGTTGTAAGCTTGAATTGCTTCTGTAGGCTTCGGGATACTTGCATTGTGAGGTTAAGATTACAGATCCCAACAAAGACCTTTGGCACGCAAATGTCAGTCGTATCTTATGGGAGCAATTACTTTGAAGACAGATTTAGTTTGTATTGTTAAATAGCCACATAATAAGACACTGATTGAAGAAAATTATTAATTTTTTCAACATGCTCCAACAACATCAGATAGGGACGAGATAGCATAACATTGGAGCCTTAAACTCTGATCGATACTTATAACTACTAACAAACAAACAGTGGGTGTTAGATTAAACCGCTCATGCATGACAATTTATGTTCTCAGATATTAACTGAGGTGTTTTAATAAGAAAAAAAAATTCTGGCACAATATTGCAAATTGATGTCATAAGCAAAAGACTTCTCTGACTTTGGTTTAGGTGGTGATTATGTGCAATAAAATTTAGCCAGTGTTTCAGCTGGAAACTGCAAACTTCAAGGTCATTATCAAAATAACAAAATATTGCATTATGCTTGCTTCCACTTTTGAAACTGCTTTTCATCCCGTCAATATTTGCTTTTTGCTTAGCTTTTCCTTGCTGGTGTACTCTTGTACGATTTGAGGAATGAGACTGTGCTTGTTGGGGAGGTCATCGTGGAAGATGTTTAATGTTAAATGACCTCGGCAGTTGCTGGTCCTCAGTTCACTAGACTCCATTCCCTGTAACCTGGTGTGTTTTCCTTTGCTTTACCCACTAGAAAGCTGAACCAAGGTCCTGAAACTAGCATCTGGGGCCTGGGGCAGCAAGACACTTTGTGTGTGTGTGTGTGTGTGTGTGTGTGTGTGTGTGTGTGTGCATATATTTCTTTACACACTTTTTGAATACATACTCTTTTCAAAATGCTGCCACCAACCACATGGCTGAATTCACATCAAGTATTTTTCTGGTTCCAAGGACAGTAATTTTTTTTAGTTTTTTTTCCTCAGTCCGCTAAAGAAATAGTAAGTTAGGTGTTCAGGTGACTCCTGTGTTTTCATATTTATTTATTGTTATAATTCAACATATCATAGCATATCAACGTATCAAAAAAAAGTCACATATGACTTACATCTTAATCATTAAAGTTAATTTACCTTTGAGTCAGACATTCAGTTATTGCTGCTTATAGGTGATATTTTGGGACTAAAAATAAGGCGGCAGAAATGGTACCAACCAATTTTACGAAACCCAAATTAGCAAGAGTTGATGAAAATAGTCCGTTTTACTTTTCACATGTGTAACTGGATGGGAAAACAATTACACACTGTACACGTTTCATATCCTAAACAGCCCACATAGTCATCTTTGTATCAAGAATTGTATCACGACTATCAATAGTAAGCAAGTATTATAACATGTTTGATGCGAGTCTGATTCCCACCCCAGTTCTGTCAGTATGGAGTTTGCATCGTCTCACTTTTCCTGTTTTGGACTCCCCTAAATGCTCTTTACTTTCTGCCAGCACATCACAGACATGCGGCAAGGTTAGAAGTTGTCCGTAAATTACCCAAACGTGTGATCACGTGTGTGAGTTCGCACTCTAAAACACTGTGCCACGCTGTCCCGAATGTCCCCTGTGCTTCTTGGGATAGGATCCGGGCTCACTCGCGACCCTTTCCTGGATGAACAGGTAAGGAATAAGGATGGCTGGCTTCAGATTATATGCAGGCTTGTAATTGTATGACACAACATGCTGCTGTTGAAAAGGATTGTGATCCTGTTTCATTGAGATTGAGTATGAATAATGTCACAAATCAAACCAGGAAAACTCAATTGAATAATGACTGACAGTGGGACGTCCGAAACAGTACTATTTAAACAGCTCTCCTACTTATGTATTTTGGAAATTTTGAGCCGTAGAACTTCAGAAAAATGGCTGACTCTGCTAGGAAGCTTCCTTCTGGTTTTCCTATTGGTTGAAATGAAAACTGTCCTCACCTTTGAAGGTTTGCCGCTTTTGGGAAAACGACTGCAATCTGTGTGGGGTCCTGTGCCACTTTGACACGCCGCCATGCTATCCTCCTCTTTTATTTCCTTGTATCAGCAAGTGTTTACGCTAGTGAAGAAAACTGCATCTCCATGGTAACAGACAGATACTGTTAAGTAGCCAAAGTAGTTCGCTTTCTGACGCCCAGAATGTGAGTGTGGTAGAAGAATGCAAGCACTCACTATCTGATGCATTTAAAGTATCCCCAAGGAAAATTTTATCGCTCAAAGCTATTCTTTATTTCTCAAGAGAAGCACCGGATATGTCATTTTTTAACTGAATCTTTGTTGTCTAAATTGCACCTTCTATCACTGGTATCAGAAAAAAATAAACAAGAGGATCAGAAGTGAGGTGTCCACTGGGCAAATGCAAATAAGTTTATATTTTAAAACACTATATATATTATCAGTCAGGCCCAGCTGAATAAAGATGTCCGGTCTCTAATAAACTTGAATGCAAGATGTCAAGATGTCCTAAGATATCGCTTTCCTCTTGGATGTACTAGACCAAAACCACAGTTTGTTCCCAGCGTGCAAGACCACCCATGCACACCAAACTGGTAGACTTGGTCTACAGTACACATCATTGGCTATTTAACGTCTGACTTGATGGCCACTGGTTGGTGGTTTGGGACACCCAACATCTGACAACTTCAGTGCATAGTAGGTATACAAGTCAAACTCAGCCATGCAATAAACGATGGCCATCTACTTTGGCTTCGTATTGGAATTCAACAAGGTTATATAATTAAAAATATTCCCTTGATTCAAGTATTTTTTTTTTCCCGACCATGATTTATTTGTCTCCTTATAAAAACATATTAAATATATACACACATTACAAACAAGAGGTCTAACCTTGCATAATTAAACATTCATAGTAAAAGTCATGCTAGAATGTAGTTGACCTCAATAACAGATGACAGCATTTTTAACAGAGCACTGAAGTAGTATTGTGTCTGACCATGCTCCTGGTATGATAGAAACTTTTACTCTTGACATATTATTTGTTGACAGTTTGCTAACTTTGCTGTCTCAGGTATTTTTAGAAACCAATGTTGTAACCAAGTTTACCCTCCAGGGGCTCAATTCATAGACTGTATTGCAAAAATATACAATCACAAACAAATTTAGGTCAGATTGCACCTACATTCCTAGTAAAATACTGATAATACACCCGATTCCAAATATTATTTTAAAATATGTTGGCATTAGAAAGAATTAGACATTTAGTACCATGGAGAGAATTCAAGTTGTCCTGCCAACTAGCAGTCAGCTATCATTTCTCATTAATTATTAGCATTGAACACCCAAAGTACACTGATAATTAAAAAAAAGAAGATATTATAAACATGTAGATGTATATACGTGATACGTTTTATATGACATAAGAAAGAACACACAACCCTTAAAAACTGTCGTTGGGATCAATTTCTGTGTTGTACTTTTCATTAATGGCAATCCTGACTATTAAAAATGTGTTCTACTGAACAGCTACAGCTGTTTCAATACAAGTTTAATATATTTTGCTATAGAAAATAGTTAGACTTAGGGATCTGGTTAGCCTGCTTGGGCCCCAGTAATGATTGAACGCGTCAGGAAAAACAGCCACCGGTGTCATTCGGCAGTTCTGCTAACGTTGCCTAATCTCCCACATGCTATCTATGCACGGTGCCTCGTTTTGTCACCTGCTGTACTGATGACTGGCAGGTGTGCTTACCCACTGCTAGGATTATGGTCTGTGTATTTCTTATGTGTGCTGACAGCAGTAAAGACAGATCAGCTCATTTGATGATTTCTCTCTCTTTTGACATAAAAAAGCCGCTCATCAGGGAAATAGCCATCATCCGTTCGCTCGCCGATTCTGTCACAATATGGAATGTTGGAATTAAGATAATGATGAACAAAGCCATACATCACAAGAGTGACGGATCATCTGTCGTTTCAGGCTATAGTCTTATTATTGCAATTACCTGTATTAATAATTTTATTAAAATATACTTCTTTAATCCTCCAGATATGAATTTCAAAGCAATGCATTGAATATTACAATGAACCACAAACATTCAGACTACAATGACAATATCAGCATGTACAACCCCAAAAATACAGTATGTTAATTCTTTGGTACAGAGGTTACAAGCTGAGGTATTTGTTGTTCAGTAATCTTGATTGAGCCAAGCCTTTGTACGATGCACAGACTGATATGCCCCTGATAAAAAACATGTAAATGATGAGTACCATCATAGATGATTATATTGGCCTTACCTTTGACTGTTTCTTCTTCTTCAAGGGTAGGGGTGAACAGTCCAATTATTTTGGGAGCAGATTCTATCATCCGCAGGCACCAGGATGGTTCAGTGCCTAATGCCATCACTGTCGAGGGTTCAATTACTGGTCCCAGCTCTGTATTTGCGGAGCTTCCGATGGTCTGCTTCCAGGTACTCTGGTATCCTTACACAGTCCATGACCAGATACTTAAGTGGATTGGTATAAATAAATTGCCCGGTGTGTGTATCGTGGTGGACTGGCGTCTTGTCCAGGATGGTTTGTGTTCTGTGTGTTTCCTGGAATAGACTCTTGGCGGACCACGACTCTACGCTAGGCAAGTGATCCTAGAATATTTGATCATTTTATTGACAACCCGACATATGGAACAGAAGCAGACATAGCAAAGTGAGTCCAGCTTCGGTCCTGCTTCAGTGGTTGTACAAGAGCCGGGAAGCCAAGGTTAAACAGGGTTGACGACAAACGTTTGATGATGACAAACCCTGACGATGTCGACAGAAAGCTGGTCCATAGTAAACTTGTTGTCTAATGTTACCTCAAGATGTTTAAATGTCTGTACTTGAACAACAGACTACATATATCACAATACAACAATGCTATTATTTTTCAAAGGGGATGGCGGTTAGATCCTTTGAATTAGTATTGTTCAACGAATGCCCTCACACATTTAAAGACCTGCTCAGACCTTTCATAATTGCAAAATTCCTTTAAAATCAAATGATTTTTACCAAAAGATTTGTGTCGTCAGATCACCTGCTTTCCAACGTATTTCTTCGCCTGTCATTACTGGAACGGTACTGACACATTTTACCCGCTTCCTTAATGACGGCTTTACAGATTTGATATATCAAAAACAAAATCTGTTTCTGCTTTCTACAGTACACGCAACTTACCCAAACTATTATGCAGTCTGGTTACAAGCTACTTACAGATGATCATATGAGCAGAGTCGCTATGAAGTTACGCAGTTTAGGCGTTATTTATTATTAGTGATAGTTGGGCCAGGTATCAAACAAGTGCTGCCCCTAGCGTCTGGTACCCCTTACTTCACGTTTCCAGTGTCATGAATATACTAGACTTGCGTGTACATTTGGTTCCAGCAGACAGCAGCCAGCTGTGGCTAATTTGAACCAATTCAGCTCAGACTGCAGGTCATAGGTGTAGCTAGAGAACAGAGACAGGAGTCTCCACTACAGCATTACAGTTCTACTTTCCTGGAACAACGTGAAACAGTCAGCACCTGAATTTTTTTTTATATCCATCCTTTCTTCCATGGTCTCAGCAGATATTTCATGTTTACCATTAGGTTATTTTATAGTTAAATGATTGAAAAACGTATATATTTTTTGCAAGCAACATGCTGGATTTGTGTAGAATTTAATTTGGGTGTTCAAATGCCGTTTCACATGCATAATACTGAGCAATTGTTTTTTTGTTTTTTTTTTTTTGCTGCTCAAAATGTTTTTCTGCCCTGGGTAATGACAGCCCTCATTATGCCTTAGGGGAGGTCATAGCAATTAAATACATTGACACAGATTATTATAGCTAAAGTTTCCATCTACTTGTCTGTCTATTTTGCTATGGTGAGCACTGCGGTACACAGCAGTATAACCAACGCAAGTGTGCCACACGTCTGAATGTCTGTGTATCAGGGCTCCTCTGCACTCGCATTCCGGACTGCGCCTGACCCACGGTCTCCAAGTGACGTCAGCCGGGACCCCATGGGGACACGGTGAGTCAGAGCCGGCCCAGCCGCCGGAGCTCCGCGGCAGCCATTAGGCTGTCATTGGTAATCCCAGCAACACCTTCTCATTCTCTTTGGCATTTGTTTCAATGTGCTTCTGTGAAGGCTGCTTTATTTACGAGTGCTGTCAGCCCCTCCATTTCTTTGCTGTGAGGAGGGATGCGCATTTTCACCCCTGTTTTTCAAGGCCTCGGTCATTTTACAGAGCCCACAAGGAAGGAGGAATGGGAGGCGAAATAACCCTGAAGAACAGACCATGTGCTATTGTTATTACTGAATCAACTTAATGTTCATTTCCTATAAATAAATTACTATGATATTTGCAGGAATTTAGACATTATCATTTTTGTGAAACTTTCAGGCACAACTATCTGCTCTTTTCTATATTCGTGTGTTCATGGTTCACACGTAAACGTACGTAGGTGCAAACATAAAGCTTCGCCTGCTTCGTGCATAAGGAATTTCATAATCATTTATTAGAATGTTATCTATTAAAATGAGAAGTGAAATAAAATGCTCATAACCCCCCTTTATTGTGAAAATGCAAATGATCGCCAAACATGCTGAAAAAGAAGAAAACTTTTAGCATTTGTCAAAATATAAAGAGCCCACATAAAATTATTGTATTACAGTCCAATCAAATTTTCCTCCAAAAATTATATCCGTAAGAAAGCTAAATAAACACTAGCTATTTAGCTAGCTATTTTTATGGAGACAGCTGCATGGATTAGCAAAATATAAAAGTTGCTTTTGGCACTCATTTTCTATAAACCCACTGCTCGTTAATTTTTCTCAGCAAACGCGATGTAAATAGTTACACTAAACAAGTTAGATTAATTCAACCGGTAGCTACTAGCTAACGGGAGGTTAAGAGAACCAAGACAGCTATTACTTTAGTTAGAGTATGATTAGTATAACAGCTAAGATTGAGGGCAGGCTGCAGTCTAGTTTTGACTTATACTCTGTTATAATTCAGCAGTGCACACTGGCTGTAATCACTGCCAAAGCTCAAAGGTCATTCTGAGGAGCTTAGTAAGACATTCGAAGTGTACTGTCAGTTAAGAACGGTTCTGACTGGACTGGAAACCCACAGTAACTTCTTGTGAAATGACCATAAGAAAACTTTTCAACTATTTTAATGAATTTGTCAGTAAATAATTGTATCACTTGTCTGGGCACACACACGGACACACACAAGCTTACAGACACAAATACATTCAGCTATACATATTTGAGTTTTATTTTTATTGTGATCCTGGATGGATGGATGGATGGATGGATGGATGGATGGATGGATGGAACCTTAATTTTATAACAATCACATCCCTCTTGAATTCCAAGTGGACAACAATGACTTTATATATACTCTTAATATCTCTATAGTTTTTAATACATCTTATAAAAACTTAATTTGGTATAAGCCATGTGATATATTTGATATTAATGCATAATTATTAGCTTTGACCAACTCTGTAGGGTATGCATACAGTATATCTGCAGATTCGCTAATATCCATGATCAGCCAGCCTCGAGAGGCATTTTGTTTGGATAGGTGTTGTAATGATGTCAATGTGTGCTGCTAGATTGAGTCTAATGAGAGCACAATCCTGTTAACATGCCCACCCAAGCATGACCCCTGTGATGTCTGATCATTAACCAACTTTCGCATGGTGGTCCTTTTACAGTTATGCTCCTTGAGCTGTCCACAGAAAATTGTTCCTTCTCAAGTTCCCGACTGGAACCAGAACAGGGTCTTTCCGAGAAAATAAATATCTCACTTCACATCTCATTTCACTTCACCTTGTCTTCCTTCTTGCCTTTGCCATTCCCCAAAAAGAAACAAGGTGATATATGACAGTGCAATACACTGGATCCAAAACTGAAATTATATACTGTATACTTCTTACTAAATGTACTTGTTGATATTTTAATATACAATTTAAATGTCTCCAGCTATTTCTCGATATGTCCATCTGTCCATCCATTCTTCCATCCATCTACATTCCACTACATTTATGAAATTGACAGTTATTGAATTTATATACTTTCGTAGCCGCCATTCTTAAATCGCATCCTTAATTCCGCATCCATGCATAATGTGATTTGTATTTTAAGTTTAACCCACAACCAGGATAAGCAGTTGAAGGATGGGTAGACATATGTATGGATGGATGGATATTAAGTATCTATTTAAGCTCAAACAGAGTAGGTGATATTCATGTTTTGATGCTATGAAGTATTAAGCAATCTATAGTGTTATGTGGCTGACTTGTAGAAGCTCAACCCTACGAAGAGCAGCATTAAATGTTGTGTTATGTGGCTGACTTGTAGAGGCTCAACCCTACGAAGAGCAGCATTCAATGTTGTGTTATGTGGCTG
>JAACJT020000016.1:14983530-15000287 GCA_009936485.2 Gymnarchus niloticus | reverse complement strand
CTACGAAGAGCAGCATTCAATGTTGTGTCATGTGGCTGACTTGTAGAGGCTCAACCCTACGAAGAGCAGCATTCAATCTTGTGTTATGTGGCTGACTTGTAGAAGCTCAACCCTGCGAAGAGCAGCATTAAATGCAACAGATTCTCAGGTTTTAGTGTGCAGTTACACAAACCTAAAGCTGAAATATGATCACGTGACAACCACTATCTAGACCGTTAACATAGTATGTAAGTCGTGTTACACTATATGGTTGGAAAGCTGATCTAGGATTGTCACTGGCTAATGTTAGAGCTAGCGTACCCTCCAAATATATTTGTGAACCAGAGTCTAATTAAATACAAGTTAAACTGCATTCATCTCTGATATAAATAATTTCTTAAAAAGTGGACAAACAATAATGCAGGATGCAGCACGGGCAAAGTATTACGTTACTGTACTTTAATTTATTTTATTATTTACCGCTGGTTTGGAGATTATCCAAATTTGTATGTCGTGAAGTCTCTTGACATTGTGGAGGTCAACAGTCCATTTAAGTAAGGCGAAGCAGGGAGTATATGGGTCACCGTGCCGTTGGTTTGGTTTTTCTGAGAACGAATGTTTAATCTTACAACACCCAAAAAAGACAGGAACCAAGAGCCTGTATATTTACAGTCATTAATTACACTATACCATTTTCTTTCTCTTAAAAATTATATATATGCATTTGACGTATACAATCATGATGAATTTATTCATATATACTGCACACATATATTACATAAAATCTCTTATACATGTACGCGTATTGATTTTTATAGAAATTACAATTGATTTAATGAAATTAAAATAGGATTTTTGCCCCAAAAATGTATTAAAGAGATGAACAGTTAATAACTCTTTTTGACCAGAGCATGACTCAGTGGAATGGGGCATCTCATTACCATGACTCTTCCTGGTGCAGCGTGAGTCACCCCCATTAATAGTTAGATCTCACACTCTTTTCAAAGGGATGAAACACGGTGCGGCTTCAACATTCACATTCCCCTTGGCTAGCAATTGATTATCAATCTTTTTTTTGTGAAATGCATTCATATATAAATATAAAAGTGAAGCGGGCATAAATTTGACACTATTACCATAATTTGTTTTGTGGTGGTATTTTGGTGCGATCATTTTGAATTTGTGTTCTTATTTCATTATCTCAAACTGGGTAACTTTTTCATGCTTTTAAAAATTATTAACTGTCATGAATTTAATTTTAGTAGAATTTAATTGTCTAGCAGAACCACTTAGCTATGCAATAAAATTATTGTTTTCCGTCTTAACACCCGGACCAGGATGAGAGGTTCGAAGGTGGAAGGATCTTTATAGAGGTGAGCTCATGTTATTAAACAAAATAAAATTTGCAGTGAATCCATTAAGTGATAATTTCATGCCAGTAAATATTGGTTAGACAATAATCAACAACCCTCTAAACATATATAAATAATTGTTTCCTTCTATTTTTTAACTATATTAACTTACAAGCTATCTTAATAGAAAATGGAAATAATTCAAAAATATGTGATTTTATTCCATATATTTCTTTCCGGAAATGACTTTATATAGTCATTTATCATATATTTCCCTGTTTACTAATATTATCCTGATGTGTCTGGGGGCTAAATCAGTACATGCATGTCTGGAAATTTATCAGATTACATTTCCGATTTCACTACTTTAACCTAAAGCACTCATGTTGATAGAACAAAAGTGTAAAATCCAAATAATGTGTATATAATTATGTATCACATGCCTAATAAATACCCCCATATAACGTAATGCAATCAATATGTTTCAAATTCATAAATGTGTTGACACAGTTTATTTAATTATATTACCTTTCTGTTTAAAAGCGTATATGTCTATAAGCATTATTCATTATGCATAATGCGTTACACAGTTGTCGGTATTTGATGTTATTATTCATTACCGTGTAGTAATACATTTCCATGAATCTATACTATGTGATTTGTAGTGGTTTATCCTTTATACGTCAACAAGATAAATTGGCTAGTAGGAAATGGCAACTTTTTCACACGCGTGTTTTGGTTCTGATTTGATGTTGAAAGTACGTAACTTTTAACTTTCCGTTCTAGATATTTTTGCAGGCATTTCTCCAACTCCATTTTCACTCAAACCTACAACCGATTACGTACTGCAGAGAGCAACAGCAGAAGAAGAATAGTGAGAAAGGTCAACAGAAGATGAGAAAGGAGGAAGTAAAAAGACTAACACAAGGCCAGGCCTGAGCAGGGATGGAAAACATTCAAAGTAAACAACGCATTTACTTTTGCCTTGGGATTCCTGTTCAGTTATAATTTTTGTTGCCTTGAAATTCTTTGTAAAATAGGCTAAGTTCACTGCCATAAAACAACTTCAGATAAACTTCACGTGTATCAGCACTCAGGGTATTACGCCAGTGCAACCAGTGTGCGACTAATGGAGAGCGAAACAACATAACTTCTAGGTAAGGGGATGAGTTTTCCGACTCGCAGACCCAGGTCCTCAGCATCAGATTCATTCCAAGGCAACAGGAAATGACATCACAGTCATTTGGTGGATTCTTATACACTGTCCTCATAGAGAGTGCTGATTGGCTCCGCCCTGCTACTTTCTTGTATTAACATATCGTTTGACTAACACCTATACGTTTATTTTCATTACGACTGGGTGCTCTGTATTCCAGAGTACTACTGAGTGATATTTTTTGTGACAAGCTACATTTTATTTAGATGTCTGGCTAACTTGTTTGCCTGTTTGTTGGTATAGATTGTTAATCTGATTTCTAGAGCCAGTTGCCATGCATCTCATTCCAAAGCTGTGAACTTCAAAACAGGAATTAAGTAGGATAAAAAGAAGATTATCAATTTACTTACTTTTTTCCCGTCAAATTATAGGCTGCTACACAGTTTTCCATTTCATTTTATGGCCTTTATTTTTAGCTCTGTTATTGTCTGGAACCTGAATCTGCTGCTTCTTAAATGTTCCTTATTTCTGGAAGGTTTAGTAATTTTTTAGATTCATTTCATATTGAATACAAAAATGCTAATCGTAGTAAAGTGGATCTTCGCAAGATGTCGTTGCTCTGTTCGTTTTTCTTTGTTGTTATATGCATGGGTGTAAAGCAGCACAAAGTCAAGTCAGGCCTCCCATAAGTGAAAATGAATGAAATTTTAAGGTTAAGGGGTTACCAATTTTGTGAAGCCAGCCGAATTGTTATGTACTGAAAGAGGTGTAGCTGGCGTAGGCAGGGAGGCCTGACCATGCATCACAGCCTAATGTTTCACTGTATCAATTATTTACAAGCAACCTATTGGCCATATGTCACAGACTTAGGTCCATGGCAGGCTCGGTATTTGTCACCTTTTCAAGCTGTCTCCTATAAAAGTTTCTTTTTCTTTCATCTCTTTCTTTCCCCTGAGATAACACTTGCCCTGAAAGAGTCCCGCTCTTTCTGAGTCCGATCCCCAGTGCAGTCACCACCCTGCCCTAGTCCCACTCTGAGCCCATAACGGTCTCGGTGACATGCCCTGAGTTTTCCTTGGCAGCGATGTGCTGAGACGTTCTGTCGACAGGGGACCGGTGGAAGATGAAGAATCCTTTCTTAAGTGCTGTTTTATGTGACAGATATTGTCTTCACCTATCTTTAAAGCCAGGGAGCTGGCCTCTCCATTAGCAAATGAAAGGGTCAGGTGATATGATAGCAAGGCCTTGCTATCTGCACGACAACAAGAGTACAACATGCAAAGTAGACGACTGCCAATATGCTGGCCAAATAAACGGCTGTCTGGGCGGCAGGAAGGGAAAAACTGATTTTCAAAGGTGAGCTAAAGATAAAAACAACTCAATATATATTTTTATTGCCCTTAAAACTCCAGATCAAAAGTGTCGATTGGACACTTGCTGGCCTCTTTTTTCAGAAAAGTATTTAGCGATATGCCTAGAACTTTTTCTTTTTTCCCCAAAACAACAGTTGCATGGATATGACTTACAAAGAGCCAACAAATAAACAACTGCGTCTGTGACTAATAACCTGGTAACAAGTCTTTCCTTACCACTGCTGTCACGCCCCTGGGTAGGTTACTTTAGCAGTTGCTAAAACGTAAGGCACTTATGAATAAAAAAAAATGCAAATGATGTAGTTCTCCACTGGTGTTTATAAAAGTCACGTTCCTTGCCAGACAGGTTCTTCAAGAGTAATGTTCAGTGCCCTTCCCACATTGTCAAGTGGAGAGGCTTTACTTAAAAATGAGTTGCGATGCATATCAAACATGAATCACCATAGGTAGCAAAAAGACAAAGTAATACTTGCCTGATTTCAGGACATTAAATTAAATAATAAAGTGAAAATGTGATTTTGTACTGTGAATATATATTTAATTTATCAGCATATTTTTAATAGTAAACAGAAAAAAATCACTGTTGGCTGATTCAAGGACTTATTAATGTTGTTTTGTTGAAAACACAAATCCAGCGCCTGAGGTTTATTGCCGTTTACCTTCAGGAAAACATCGTGATGTCAGCAGGCAGGCAACGCAGTTCAGCTTATTTTTGCTTTGGCTGAGACTCTGAACCTTTATTGTTTCCCCTCACTCAGAATCTTCTGCTTCTGTGAGAGCTGGTAGCAGGCAGCTACTTTCATAAGCCCTACCAAGAGGCCGTGAGAAGCCTGCCCAGAGAAAGGGGTCTGCACCACATACAACATTCAAACCACTGTGTGACGTCAGCACATCCATAATTAATGAATTTTATTCATAGCCTAGAAGAACAAGAATCAATTGACAAATCACATATTCACTTTGAGTTACTTCAAACAGAGAGCCGATTAAAATGCAAGTGTACGTGTGTGCCTGAGAGTGAGTTTGCATGGGGAAGTCACACGCATCTGCTTCAGTTCACATTTTAATCATATTAAATAGATTTATTACATTAGAAGGATCAAAGATATTTGGTGAAATTATAAATATGGCAAAACACATATTTGCAGTGGTATGTGCCAATATTGCAGTGATTTTTCAATTTTCAGTAAATTTTATGCCAAAATACGTAGCATTTTAAACATTAGCTTAAAAATTTATATCATATTCTGGGTATAGTAGTGTATGAATACTGTTGCACCCCAAATTAGCCTGTCAGCATTTTTGTGTTTAAGAACAAACTTTTGTCAGATCAGCTTTGTATTCGAATGAGAACAATATCGAAAGATTAAAAAAAGCAAAAGTTTCAGTGAGTTCAAAAGTGAAACTTTGTAAAAATGTAATGCATTAAGTTGTATGCTTTATATGACAGGCTGCTAGACTCTCTGCAGAAACACATCTACTGTTTAACAAATGCCGTATGATTACTTGGCATGAAATGTTATTTCGATAGCTTGTCACTTGAATAGTTCTAACATGCAAACACAGCAGCAAACATCATCGCTCAACTTAATGCTATTTACTCAAAGCAGCTGCTTGCATTGACAAATGAACAATGCCGCTAAGAGTAAGCTGGCGTATCCATGAACAGTGAATGCTTACGATATAGTGTGCATAATGTTAGCTAATAAGAAAATCACAAAATATTTTTGTTTAAATGGCCACTGAGTTAGCCGTATATTTAACGGTGCTGCTGATGTTTATCACGCGACAGCTATTTCAAACCTGCCGTAAAAAACAGTTCAGTTGTCCAACCTTCAGACTTACTGCATATTCTACTGGAAATTGCACGGTTGAGTGAGGGATATCTGTGTAAAGAGTTAACGGGTAAAACACGACCTGTTTAACTTGTTCACATATGTCTGCAGAGCCAGCAATGTGTGATGCTGAGGGTTCTCTGGTAGGTCAGCCGGCTCGTTTCTGTGCAGACACAGACCCCAGACACGCAGTCCGCACTAACGAGCAGTTCACCAAGTCTGTGAATCAAATGTGAACACGGCCGGACTGACCAAAGACACATAATTTACTCTTTGTCGAGGAACTTTAGCTGATAAGCTAACCCCGTCCTCAGGATCTGAAAGGCACTAATGGCAATCCTGTATCATAGATTTCCTAGTCATACTTAGCTATTGGCTAATAACACAGTTCAGGCTCACTCTAGCTTGCACCCTGGATGAGCATACACTTTGAAAATTGCCCATGAAATAATAGGGACACTTTAAAGAGTGATGTGTGGATTTCACACATGTCCGGAAGTTTACTGTTTTTTTTTTGTCAATGGCTCTAATTCATTTGCTGATGAGCAAGAAGATGAAGATACTCGCCTTAAGGACATCATAGGCGCTGAAAATAAGAGGACAGGAGCAATAGAGCTGGAGAACTGATGATCTTTGGAATTTTTTAATATTTTAGATGGGCACCTCGGAACATTATTTAGAAAGCCTAGCAGTTACTCAGCATGTGTCAAGATCACCTAAACATTGCCTTTACACCCAATGCCAATAGCATTAATACCATGACAAGACTGAGTACAGCAAGAAGACACATGGTGGTCTTTGTGCATTGGCAAGGTCTCTCACAGGCAGAAATTTGAAGGTAGACCAGTGTTTCCAAGTTATTATGCACAAGCACAAACAGGGAATGGTCAGCTAAGGAAACCCGGTGTGGAAAATGAAAGACACATTATACTGATTTCCCGTCACAGTCAGGTGTTCAGCGGAGCTATAAGTCCATACCTGCCAGAAATTTGTGGGACCCTGGTACACCCATCGACAGTCCAGAGAAGTCTCGTCTGAAGCAATCTTCATGGAAGACTTGCAGACAAAAAGCCATACCTCTGACGTGGAAACGAGGCCAAATGACTTAATCACGCACAAAAACACAAGAACAGAGGTGCACAAAAATGGCAGCAAGTGCCCTGGACTGATAATTCAAATTTTGCAATGTTTGGCTGTAACCACGTAGCCATGTGCGCTGAAGGGCTGGAAAGCTGTACAAGGATTAGTGTCTGCAGGTAACGGTGAAGGATGGTTGAGGTTCCTTACTGGTTTAGTACTGAATTTCCGCAAATATAGTTGGGTATTTGCTCAGAATTAATTGTCTTATCAATGCTGAGAAATACAAGCAGATACTTATTCATTATGCAATACCATCACGGAGGCATCTGATCGATCCCCGATTCATTCTGCAGCATGACAATGACACTGTACATACAGCCAAACTCATAATGAACTATCTTCAGCCAAAAATTAGGGCAAGGAGCCCTGGGGCCCTATTTTGCACTGGCGGAAAGCGCGACGCAAAGTGGTTCTGCTAATTTAATACCAGCGCATTCTTAATTTTCACGCCAAGCGCACACGTTTTCAATATAACAAATGATTTTGCGTGCGTTTCCTGCTCGTGGGAGTAGTGTTTTTTAAATGAAGTGTGGCTGGGCACATTGTCAGCGTGTTATTTTTAGGCAACAAAATGACATTGCACTTTTGACCAACAAAAACCACGTCTAAAGTCAGTGGTGTATTATTAAATGATATTTAAGAGGCACGTTTTAGAAATGTGTGAGTGCACAACGCTCGTTACTGACACAGGAACACACTCGAAGTACACTAACGGTTTTTTGTTATTTTATTTTATTTCATTCATATACGTTTTATTATAGAGTACAACTTATGGAGAGACATTTGTCACAAAATGAATCATTTTAAGACAAATTTCTCTCCATATTCCCATGCCTGCTTCACCTCGAAAGGCTTAGGTGGATCAGTGGTGCTCCCGTAAATGACGTGCTCACGCATTTTCACTTCACCACTAGCTCTTCCGTTTCCTTGGCCGAAAACCGATCTGGTTTGCCAGGTAAACACACCATTATAATAGCAATCTGCCACAGCTCATGCACCCCTGCCTTTTAAAGGTGAGGTGACGAGCCATTCTGATTGGTATATTGTATGTTACGCTCAAAACACACCTTTGAATAATTAAGAGAGTTAATTATCGCTTCACATTAGATCATCAAAATAGAGCCCCTTGGGTTTCGTTTATAAAGCTTGCGTACGCACACAAAAAAAACCCCACACAAAATGTGCGTAAGCAACATTTAACGTAAAATTTATAAGATTTATAAAAGAAAAGGTTATGTGAGAACTTGTGTATTTTTTCAGCAGCTCGGGTGCTTGTGTATGCAACATTTTGATTAAATGAATGGACACATGCCAACAATCCATATCACCAAGTCACATTTAGACGCGAAAAATCAGTATGTGTAAAAATGTTTAGTGGGATATGTTGATTTTTCATTTATATGTTTAAACCATAGACTATACTAATGTTGCAAGCTCCACAACCACTACTAATGAAAAAGATTATTGTTTTACTTTAAGTGAAGCTTTACATAATTTGGTTAACTTTTGCGAATGTTTTGTTATTCAACACACTTTTTCTTTGTAATACCGGTGCTTCGAATATAGTATTTTTTTGTGCTTCTACCTTGTGCTGTTGTGTATTTCTCTTCAGGATTTTTTTTTTTTTTTTTTTCTGTGCAGTTGCTACGGTTGGACCAACCAGACAAGCTTAATTTGCATATTACATGAATAGGAAGTTCATTGGCTCAGTCATGTACACACGTTTATGTCAGTCAGTCTAGAAGCAACTGAGACAGTCTAAATTGACAGAACTGTGGTTTGCTCTCCTAGCTGTTTGGAACAACATACCTGCCGAGTTCTTTAAAAAAGCTGTGTGCAAAAGTATCTAAGAGAACTGATGCTGTTTTAAAGGCAAACATGGTTACACAAAATTTTGATTTGATTTAGGTGTTTTTCTGTTTATGCACTTTGCATGTAGTTAATTGAGAAATGTAAACTGTTTGGAAGTATCGTCACTTTACAGTGTCTCGTTTTTGTATATACATTATATATATTTGAGCTGTTAAAGTTAACACATTAATGTGTTAGTGTTAAAGTTACAATGTGTTATTATTTATTTGATTGCGTTTTGAATAGAGACCTATAGTATTTTGGTTGTAAACAACATGAGAGCTTTGCTTCACCCAGTCCAAGAATTCACAGCTAAAATCATAACATTCACTTAGGGCCCTATTTTGCACTGGCGGAAAAGGTGACACAAAGTGGTTTTGCTCGTTTCGTACCAGCGCATTCCTCATTTTCATGCCAAGCGCGCACGCGCTTTCAAAATAACAAATGATTTTGCGCACATTTCCCGCTTAGTAGGAGTGGTGTTTTTTAAATGAGGTGTGTTTGGACGCATTGTCGGCGCGTTGCTATTTTAAGACAGCAAAATGACATTGCGTTTTTGACCAACAAAAAGCACGTCTAGGGCTCTGTTTTGACGATCTAACGCAAAGTGTAAAGCGCAAGGTGCAAGTAACATTTATGGGCGTGTCCAAATCCTTTTGGCTATTTTGACGGGAGAAAAAACAGACTTCGCGCCAATCCTACGAGCTGGAAACGCAAGCAAAATCATTTCCTATTTTGAAAACGCGCGCGCTTGGCGTAAAAATGAGAAATGTGTTGGTACGAAACTAGGAAAACCACTTCGCGTCGCGCTTTCCACCCGTGCAAAATAGGGCCCTTAGTGTCTGATGGGGAGTCTGACAGAGGGATAAAGCTGAGATGCCTTGTCACTCTGTTTGCTTCATTTTTAAAAACAGGATAAAAATAATGGTTAGGAGTACTTTTGGGTTGCATTCCCAGCATGCAATGGGTTGTAAATAGTTGTATTGTGTACCCTCGTGCATAATTATTGTGGTTATTATGTTCTGTAGCGGTCAGTTTATTAATCTGTGTAATACTGTGGAACCTTTTGTTTGTGTAGAGTGTCCACCTTGATCGTGTGGTGTAATGTGAGTTTCCTCATTCCCTGTGTTAAATGTGGACTATTTGAGTGTGGTGTATTGGTTGCTTTTACTTTGCTGGTTGGCTGTAATGAAAGTGACTTGTTTAAACCAGGATTTTTCAGAATGATGTGTTGCACGAGAATCGCCACAATATCTTGATTTGTAATATTTCTGGTATGCAGTTGAAATACTACATATAGTAAGAGCATTACTTTGTTATACTGTGTAACTGTATTTTATTGAAGGATAGCACATTATAATGATGTTTTGCAAATTATAAAGCAAAATTTCAATGGTTTAAGGCTTTTGTTTTTTGAGCCATTTGTCAAAGTTTTTATATTGAAAGTTTTTGGGTCCTAAACGTTCATTTTCTATTTTGAGCGCAATGTCTGTTGATGGACATAGTGGCGTGAAAGTGATATAGGCCTAACTTAGACTTCTGTTTGGAATACATTTCTATACTGAATTTTTTCACAATAAAAGATTTTAGATGGTATTGCAACATTATTGTATATGCAATTAATTGCCAAGGTGTGTGATTAATCATGATCAAAAAAAAATAATTGTTCTACAGCACTAATATATATGCAGGCATATTGCTTTGGTCCAAAGCAATGCACAGCAAGGCAAATTCATCATACAATACAGTAGTTAAGGAACTACCTAAACATCCAGCTATGCTAACTTACTACAATAGAAATAATAGCAAATATTTATTGGAGCAATTTCAGTCATTTTTAAATGATTCTCTGTGAGAAGCGGCAACATTGAATGAACTGAATAAAATTTCTTGTCTTCCATTCCTCTCTGGTTCTGTAGAAAACACTACGGAGAATATAAGTAATATAACTGGTGGACAGATTAAGGGTATCTTCTAGCGCTGTTAACACGTATAAAGTATCACTATATCTGACGCTTGTGCTGCCACTTGTCTTAATATGGCTCCATTTCTTCTAACTGTGCTGCTTTGAATAGCAGATGACATTGACCAGGTCATGATGGTTGCGTGTTTTCTTCCCCTGCTGTCTGATTCTGCCTAATAGTCCACATTTCTATTCTCGTGAAGTACTCAGAATCTGTTACATTAGGCATAGTGCAGCGACAACATTACATAGACATACATAGACAACATTACGCAACAGTCTCCAAGAAAATAAGAGATAGAAATTTTCTATAAAGTCACTCTGGAGAGAGTAATAAAATTCGCCTTATCCTCAAATAATGCTATTCAAACATCTGTATATATTTCTTTCCAGCTTAATTATTTGCAGTCACAATAGACAAGTCTATCTATCTATCTATCTATCTATCTATCTATCTGCTTAATTATTAATTTTACATTTTGTGACATTCAAGCTAAACATAGGTAACACCATCCTGACGATAATTAACCTGAACAAAAGCCACTCCTTTTTCATCTCGTCATTTAATAAAGTGGACATGAGCAGCAGATGGCATGGTGGTCAAAATATTGGACAGCATACTGCAGGTTCGTATTTCTGCTGTTGTAGTCTTCAGCTCTGTAATCCCCCCACCCCTCAGTGATTACTATTAAAAAATCTACAGTATAATTGCTTTTGAATGTCAACCCTGCTATGTTACATTATTTTCCAAGCATTTTTCTGCATGAGGACATTCATTTCAGTAGTCCAGAGTTTTCCATTACCATAAAAGAAACAAACCTTGCGCAATACAAAAGCATTTTCTGTTGTAAATGTCATGATTCACTATATGAATGAGTTGAGCACAATCAATTTTAATAGTTTTAGTTGGCCCTGTATTTGGTAATGATCAAAAAGCAACGTTCTTCCTCTTCATTTACAGTTTTTCCTCTATTGGTTTCACACCAGAATCTCCATTCACAGAGGTCCTAATGCAATTTTCAAAAGTCACTTTACAAAAATTAGCAAAGCACCCATGCAAAATAACCCAAAACACTCAAAATGTAAATCTTATCCGTCAAATCATATTAAGTTGTTCTATCACTATAACACTGTCACTAAATATTATCCTTTTTCATCGTTTTAACACTAAAGCAAAAAATGTGAAAATGTTCCATCAAAACTGTATATGAAGTAATCTGTTCACTGCAAATGTGAAAACCATCTTCAGACAAATTTGAAAAAAAATCAATATTCATACAATTCAGTGTCAAACATGAAATACGGTCACAGTATGAGAACAATGGAGACGTGCAACACGAATGTCACAATATAACATTAAGCAAATGCTACCTACACAACACACATTTACTATAAGCCTAAAGTAAGCTGAGATTATACAATATAAATTAAATGCTTCATGGGGTATCCAGTGCTTCCTATCTCTCAGGCCGCATCACCTGATTTCATGTCCTCCAAGGTCCTAAGGAAAACATCTTATTTCATGAAGCACCCACCCAGAGTCATCTTTAGCCATGTTGTTCTCACGATCAGCTTTTACTGTCTATGGCTGACTGTATGGTCTACAGTGGTATCCAATATTTCATTGGACAGTTCAGGATACCGTTGGCCTCCCATCCCTCTATACCTACAGTACCTCTTCCCTGTCTCTTGTGCATTACCCTCTCCCTTACCCTACCAGGCACACAGATACCCCTTCCAGGTTCTTGTCCCTGCCTGACACCTACTTCCTCCTCCATTTTCAACATTATGCACAAGGTGACTGAAGAGGAGTATACTGTATATACTTCAGCAAAATCAGTGGCGGGATATGTACCTGTGGGATGAAAGTGACAACATGTGTCTTCGTTCGTTTTCAAAAGAAATGAAATTTACATACTTGACTGAATGTGTAATGAAACCTCACACGGACTTTGAGAAATGTGTAAAAGCAACTGAGGAAAACTGTAGCATTTAAATTCTATTTAATTTCAACAACCAATGTTTTACCGTTTTTCCCAGTCTCTTTGGCACATTTCTCACACCAGAAACGCCATTCTCCTGACAGCACCTCAAGTCTCCACAGCAATAACACGTTTGGACATGATGCACTCAACATTTATCATTCTTTCACACAAATTGCGAATCTTAAAGCACATATAGTAACACATACTTAGACGCAATCGCCATTGTATTGATGCGATTCTTATGGTGTTGACTCATTTTGAACTTGATTCGTCAAAACAGTTTGTGCATTCATCAATGAGTACAGTACAGTACATACAGTACATCCTCACTCACGCTGACCTAATTGATCATCGACGAGTTAATACACATCCTCACTCATGTTGACGTAGTTGATCATCAACGAGTTAATATTCACGCTCACTCACGTTGACGTAGTTGATCGTCAACGAGTTAATATTCACGCTCACTCACGTTGACGCAGTTGATCATCAACGAGTTAATATTCACGCTCACTCATGTTGGCGTAGCTGATCATCTGGTTGATCATTGCAAGCAAAACCCTTTGTACATGTAACGTTTCAGTGAGCATTCAATCAATTCACCAGTAAATTTCATTTCTTTTAAAAACAAATGGAGACACGTTTTCAATCTCATCCCACAAGTATATACACTATATGGACAAAAGTATTGGGACACCTGCCTGTGCGATATCGGATTCCAAAACCAACGGTATAAATAAGAAGTTGGTGCTCCTTTGCCTTCACTCTTTGGGAAAGACTTTATGCTAGATGTTTGAATATCATTGAACATCGACAGGCAGAATGTCGATGGATAGGAGGTTCAGGAAGGAGGGCAAACAAACTCAAAATGCAATCCACATAACAGAGCCCAAACTCCAGGCAAAACAGGTATCAAAATCCAGAAAGGCAAAATGCAGAGAAAGCAACCCAAACCAGAATCCAAATAGCCAGAAAACTAAATCAGAATCAGAAACAGATCACAGTCATACACAGGTAATCAAAGCACAGAAAGCTACACTTAATACAGAAGCAAATACTCAATACCTCACAGTGAGGCAAAGGTGACTGAGGTCATTTAAAGGTTATCTTGACTGCACATAGGCGGGTCCAATATTCAGGCGAGGGGGAACAATGTATGTTGAGCGTGGCTAGCTGGGCGTGGGCGTGACAGGGTGTGGCTAGCTGGGCGTGGGTGTGAAACCATGAGGCATGATTTTGATATCATACAATCCCAGTTTAGTCTTACGGTAAAAATACAATATATTTGCACTCCTGTCTTGGCGTACATTTGCTTACTATTTCATAGTTACTTTCTTGCTTTCATTTCTGCGTCATTCTAGTGTATTTTCTTATTTTTCAGTGCTCTGGCTATATTTGTCTCTGTTTCGTTTTTGACATTGTACTGTATTGTATTGTATTGTATTCTAATCTATTTTTTCTCACTTGTCTGAATATGGTTTTCACATATGTAATGAATGCAATTCTGTATACACAGTTTTGATGGAAAAATGTAATTTCTTTTTCTTTTTGTTTTAAAACGATGATGAAAGGATTACATTCATTTTGTGACTGTGTTGTAGATATTGACCAGCTAAGTGTGTTTTGATGCATGTGCTTAATGTTTTGGGGGTTTAGTTCCTTTACACAGGTGCTTTGCTGTTTTTTTTAGAAATTATATTTAGAGTTCTGAAAATGTTGATTCTGTAGCAAGAAATGTGCCAAAGAGATTGAGGAAAAACTATTTTTTTAACTGTTAAATCATCTGAATTAAGTCTAAAAATAGCAAAACGGCAGTGACAGTCCAGGGTTCCTGGGAAAAAGGGCACCAGAGGGACACCCTAGGCAGGATGCTGGTCCGTCTCAGGGCAACACGCACACATCTACAGGCAATTGTGACTCACTAACTAGCCAAACTGCCCATCCTTGTGTTGCAGAAGACAATCTGTATAGCCCAGAGAGAAGGTACAAACTCCCCAAACACAGCAGAGGTGGAAGTTTGAACCCCGACCTAGAGGCACGAGGCAACAGTGCCGCCCCTTTGCACAAAGATCCAGTACCTAACATAATTATGCAAAATATTTGGTTCATTGCTAAATGTTAAAACTCATCTGTAAGGATTAATGGATGCTGATACATGCAGGCTTTGCTTCAAAGGGTTCAGTGGTTGTAATGAAGCATTTATATTCCAGTATTACCTGGAAAATATGGATAAATATTGTAAATTGTTAGTGTTTAAATAGGTGTAAAGCAGGCCATGTGAAAGGGGCTATGGACAGTACATAGCACGCTAGTACAACTGAGGTCCCATCCTGAAAATGTGAAATGCTAATAGTATTCTGGAGTATTGCTGGGCTTTGTTATGGTTTCCAAAGACAAATTTAGTGGCTTAGATCATATTAACGATTTTAAGAGAATCCCATAACGTAACACACAGTTGATAACAGCCAAAAAGAGGATTTATTTCTTCCAATGGTTACGAGCACCTAGCATATAGTTTAAATTCCATATGCTTTATATTTCAACATCATAATTTGCATTGGAAGATGACTATAAATCTGGCAAATATCAGGAAATACCTTTCCGTTCCCAGAAGTTACTTGTTAAGTCTCAAGGCAATCTGACGACAGTGTGGTCTGTAAATCTTGTGATGGGTTGTGTGACACCATATTATGACATCCTCTGGCAAAGAACCAACAAAGTTGGATCAGATGAATCCATCCCGAGTATTAATTCCACACCAGAGTAAAGTGGTTTTAATGTTCCTTCATTATTACAATGTGATTTTAAAACAAAAGTAATGTACTTAATTTGTTGGATAGCATATTTTTTTGAGGGAGGTACACTTTGGTATTTATTTAATTAAATTATGTTTGAATCAAACACTATCATCTGGCTTTTGTTCAATGCAGACACTGAGGCACATGACTACACCAAATTATCCTTTATTTATCATAATCAGCTGCTGATTATACAGCTAATGGACTTGAAAAAAAAAAAAAAACTTGATGGATACATATTGATTTAAACTTTTTTTTTTTTTTTTTTTTACCTTTGCCCTCTCAAAATGAAATTGACCTTGGATCAGTTTGGGTTCAATCTAATCTTATATCACAATAAAAGTCACGTTATATGAGTCACTCCATGGTGCAGCATATTCAACAGCTTAACATTCCTCCAACTAAACTAAGGGCAGCACTGTTTGACAGAAGATGAAGAAAACAAAACTCTTATGTTGCACATGAGATTTCTGAAGTGGGAACTCAGCTGTGGATGCTGCTCCAGCTGTAACAATGTTGGAAAACGTTGCCTAGGCCATTGATTAATCACACGCGCTGTGTGTGACTTAGACTAGGCTATTGATTAATCACACGCGCTGTGTGTGACTTAGACTAGGCCATTGATTAATCACGTGTTTCTGTGTAAATTAGACTAGGCTATTGAGTAATCACATTTGCTGCGTGGAGTTAGACTAGACCATTGATTAATCACGTGTTTCTGTGTAAATTTGACTAAGCTATTGATTAATCACATTTGCTGCGTGTGAATTAGACTAGGCCATTGATTAATCACGTGTTTCTGTGTAAATTAGACTAGGCTATTGATTAATCATATTTGCTGTGTGTGAATTAGACTAGGCCATTGATTAATCACACGTGCAGTGTGTGAATTAGACTAGGCCATTGATTAATCACGTGTTTCTGTGTAAATTAGACTAGGCTATTGAGTAATCACATTTGCTGCGTGGAGTTAGACTAGACCATTGATTAATCACGTGTTTCTGTGTAAATTTGACTAAGCTATTGATTAATCACATTTGCTGCGTGTGAATTAGACTAGGCCATTGATTAATCACGTGTTTCTGTGTAAATTAGACTAGGCTATTGATTAATCATATTTGCTGTGTGTGAATTAGACTAGGCCATTGATTAATCACATGTTTCTGTGTAAATTAGACTAGGCTATTGATTAATCACATTTGCTGCATGTGAATTAGACTAGGCCATTGATTAATCACATGTGCTGCGTGTGAATTAGACTAGGCCATTGATTAATCACATGTGCTGCGTGTGAATTAGACTAGGCCATTGATTAATCACATGTG
>JAACJT020000016.1:14956854-14980290 GCA_009936485.2 Gymnarchus niloticus | reverse complement strand
TGCTGCATAACTTTGCTGAGCCTAGACCAGACCGTTGGCTCTTAAGTACTGTATTTGCTTATTTAAATTGAAACGGTAACTTTTTTTGGCCAGGCAGTGTATTTCCATCCATCATACAGCATCTTTTCCTCCACAAGGTCACCAGGGTTTTGAGTATAATGTTACATTTTAGCAGTTATACAAGCCACACCTTACTCATTAATTTAGAGTCGTTAGAGATCAGCCCACACCAAAGGTCTGATTAGGCAGCTTTTTAAATTGATTTAGGAATATGTGTGGAATTTCGAGATGCAGGCTATTCCAGCAATGCAGACATCCCACACATTTCTGTTCTTAATCCCATGCCTTTCAGAATACCTCATTTGCATACATTAATGCTACACACAGATTACTTCTTTCAATGGTGCAATTTGAACAAATTATGATATAAGGGCGAGTTTTCTCAAAGTAGCTTTCTGAGTTACCGCAAATAATTCATTCGGGAAGCTGGAGGCTTGGCCACGGGTACTATTCATGGATCGTGGAGGTAAAAGCTGCCGCTTTTTAGGGGCTTGCACAAATGCGTTCATTTGCACACAAGGCCATGAAGATTTAGCTGTGAGAAAGGCAAGCAACATGCCGTGACTTAAATTCTTAAAAGTGATTTATACAGTAATCTGAAGTGGTGGTGAATCTGTGATATGCGCTAATACCTCAGTAGAATACTGTCTACAGCTGAGGTTAGGCCGCCTCAAAATACAGAAAAGTCTTAACACTTAGGCGCCCTCCATATAAAAAAGGTCACAAGTACTAAAACACTTTAGCCTTGAGCAAAGTGAGCAAAATGGCACACAATCCAAGTGTAGTAACTTTCTTGGAAGAGGCAAGGTCGCCCTTGATGACCTCTTTATGGTCAGCACCAATGAAAGAAAATTCGGGTACAAATCTGAGCTAGCTGAATATTTCATTATCATTCGGTATTTTTTGTATGTACATTGCATAACAAAAAAACAAATACTACTCATTAAAAATGTCTCCATCTTTTAAGTGACTCTAAAAATTTTCATGGCATGCGTTACCATCTCCCAAATTCACAATTATGTAATGCTATGCTGCGACATACAGGTCTGATTTCAGGGTATTACAGAAAGGCAGAGATGGCATGCACCAGGGTAACCCTAACCTTACTCTGATCCTAATCCTGAAGAACACTGAAAGAGATTATCTCTTTTAATCTGGCAAATAAGTGCAGCTGGCATCATCATCAGTTACACAAACACTTTACATAAAAGCCGAAAAGTGAAACATTATTACTTATTTAGCCATTCAATAAGCTGCCGTGGAATTTAAAAGAGGAGCATTGGACCCATCTTCCATAACTTCTTGTCCTGTCCCGGGTTAGGGTGAACATGGAAGCACAGGGAACAGGTAGCAGGATGTCAATCAGAGAGACACACAATCACAGGCTGTTGTGAGACACCAATTCACCAAGCCACGTGCTTTTGGACACTGGGAGAAACCCAAGGGAAACAAGGGGAGAATGGGCAAACCACAAATAAACCATATAAAGTCATATAAACTTCAGAATCAATGGAATTAAAAAATATGCTTCCTGCTAATAAGGTCTTGAAGAAACAGCCATAGAAATAAAATGATGAATTTCAGTGCATCGTTTGAACATGCTGCCCAAAACAAGACAATTACAGGATGGAAAAGTAAACATTTTGTAAATATACAAATGTGGACGATACAGTTATGTTACACTAACTAAATAATTTTAATAGTTAAATTCCTCCTCTGGTCATCTTCAAAAAAAAAAAAAAAAACACACACCATCTTAATTTCTCCTCATCGAAATAATTTGCTTAGCAAAACAATTTTTTAGCAAAATGAGGCTGCATAGAGGCAGAGTTTCGTATGTTACTGAGTGTATATTTAAAATGTAAAACTATCGATGTTTATTATGTGCATGAAGCATGATATACACAGCAAGTTATTATCTGTGTTTATATATTCAAGTAACACATGTAGGTAGATTTTTCTAGATGTAAATTAACAAGCCGTATTGCATGCACACAAACATAACACCTAACACAGAGATTACAACCATTCCAGTGGAATAAAATATCGCTGCACTTCTAGTAATCATGTCATATAATATGGAAGGTACAGGACCCATCGTCCTCCAGGCTTTTCTTGCCATGTTACGTTTGGCCAGTGTACCACAGCGACTGCACACAACAAAAGTACCCTTTTCTGTTCACAGCACAGCACCAATGTAATGGACATATTTACGCAATGATGGATTTCTCCTAGCAGTGACCGAAACCCTCCACGAAGGGAGACAGGAATTGGTTTCCAGTTGATGTGAGGAATGCAATATCTATGCATAAAATCAAGCCCTGTCTTAGTCTAAGTTACTATTTTTTCCACCTAGATGGTAAATTTGGATTGCTTTTGTCATGTTCAAGATGATTGCATTTAAACTATATTCTGAAGAAAAATGTAGGTCAGTAATACTTCTGACATAGTGACAGACAGATCCAGATTGTTCTACTTTGAAACAAGGCCATAATTGTGTTCCATATTTACTGACATTTCCAAATTATATGTAGAATTTCATACAGGATTTTTACTATTGGAGATTGCTTTAAGCAAGTTTTTTTTTTTCTTTCCATGCTAATAAGCCCACAGACGAGTGTCCTGGGGTAGGTGTTTCGCGGTAATGTAACACAACATGAAATATTACACATTTTTGCTGCGATACACTTCGCCGTAGGGATGCCATCATGTTTGTGTTGCACCGATCCAAACAGCACATGCTTTCCTCTCTGTGAATCTATCATCCCCTCCATGGGCATTCAGTATTAAATGGTAAAATGAAGAGGGAGATGGCAATGAGGGACGCAATGCTAAGAACTTGGCCTTCTACTTGAAAGTTGCTGATGGAAGTCTGTTTTTTTTTTTTTTTTTTTAATCATGTCACTTTACATAAAGGCGGTTCAGACAAATGACGTGCAAATAATTATAATTTTAAGCAATCTTAGTATGTTAATGGTTAGGGACTAATTCTGCAGAAACTAGCAAACTATAGAAATATTACAGTTACCTTCTAGACGTTCCAGGAGAGCTACAGGAACACTAGATTATTGCAACACTATGGCCACAACAAAAACAATAATATTTACACTGTTCCTGTTTAAGTTTTGCATCTGCATATTCAGAAAAAAAAAACATCTGCTACAGCTGTATTGCAAGGGTTAAGCTTGTTCTAAGATGCAGTCTAATTTACGAGTGGATCTGCTCAGATACATAATTGAAATGCTTCAGGACAAGCTGAAAACAAGCTTGGCACAACAAATGATGGTTATAAAACTAGTGGGCCATTTCAGATGCCGCTGTGTAATGGAGATGTAACAAGGCATTCAAAAATGCGCTACATTTTACTGGAGATGCAATTTTTGGACGAAAATTATGCCGCAGCGACAGTATGGAAAACAATTTCGCTAAAGAGTAGGCAATGTGGAGGCCCCATGACCCTGACTAGATTAAGCAATTAGAATAAGGATGGATTGATGGAATGTGCAACTGCTACAGCATTAAATGTCTGTCAGTGGATGACAATCAGTATAATGTAGATGGCAACAAAGGAGGTACAAAGTACTGACATGATGATGTTCACTGTAATCCTTTAAAGTAGCGTTTCTCAACCAAAAGGTGGGTCAAGGGACCATTCTCATTGGGTACTTAAAAATACATTTAAATCTTTTTATGATGGGCTTTTTTTTTTTTTTTTTGAAGGACAGGCATTTCCGATGACAGAGCGCATGCTGTAGCCTAGCCGTTGCCATGGTCACGTCGGATGTTAGCGCTAGCGCTCATCCGTTCATGCTGTAGGCCTAAACATGGCGTGGATTACATTAAACGCAGATTTATGTACCTGCATAGACAAACATGTGGGGCCAAAAGCACAGTGTGCAGTGACCTCAGAGTCATCGTACAGGTTTTTTTTCTCGCTTATTTGTTTATGTTCTGATTTTTTTAATACTGAGACCCACTGATTTTTTTTTAACTATTTATTGGATTTAATTTATTGAATATAATTGCCAACAGAGCATTTATAAAGAATTACGAACGAACTGTAGAAAACACACAGAACCCCAGTAAACATAAGTGATAATTGTACAAAAAAATTAAAATGGTAAGGAGAGGAAAAAAAAGAACCACTAATCTTTCGTAAGGGATTTACCAAAACTGATCTGTAATATCAAAACCTTTTAAAAGAAGTTCAAAAGGTTACTGTACTTAAACATACTAGAAGGGATGAATGGTTCAAGAAACAACGTAGGCTGTATATTTTGATGATATCATTACAATACTTAAGTTGGCCTCTGTATGTTGCTTTGTACAAGACCATCTGCTAAATAAATCTTTGTAGATGATGGCTTGGTGCCTAATTGAACATAGGCTAGTTTAGAAGTTAAAAATAATCATTATATATTTTAACTATGTGTGCTTTAGGTTGTTTGACTGTTATCAATAATTTTTCTGTCCTGACATAATATAAAAATGTATAATCAGTTAATGGAAACAATACACATTGCATGTAGAAGTTCAAGATATGTGCTATATGATCTTTTCTGTATATTTTTTGCCTTCATGTGTCATTTACTATCACAAAAATATTTGTGACAAATGTGTATTAATATTGCCCAGTCTGAGGGTCAAACTGTTGAAATCCAGAACAAATGTCTTGCAAAATGGCTTCCGTATCAGTTGATTGTAATCAGGCGTAGAGCTACGTACTTTCCAGAGTCAGATAATGAAATCCCAGCCGTAATAACTAGCAATGGGACAAATGAGGCATCAAAACCCATGGCGGGTGAGAGTATCCTGAACTAATCAATCAATGTTTGCGCTACATGAGGCTTCAAAACCCATAATGGGTGGGAGTATCATGAACTAACCAATGAGAGCGCTAAATGAGGCTTCAAAACTCGTGGTGGTTTGGCGTATCTGCGATTGCCAGTATGGATTGGCAGTTCAGGATATTCTCACCCATCATAGATTTTGAAGCCTCATTTGTCCCTTCAGTAATAATGACAGGCCAATGATGAATTTCAGGATGAGACATTTTGAATGAGCTGTTTTTCCTAATAGAAGTATATTGCCAGAGGTCAATCACATGAACAAGAGGCAATTCTGGACACAGCAAGAGAGCTCAGAAGCAGAAACCCTGTCTCCTTAATTGGTATTAACTTAATTGACTTGTGACACTTGATTTACTGACAAATTAGCCAAGTCTGTAGCATCCTCAGTCCTAGAGATTTGTCACAGCCTAACTTGATAAATTCCTTGAAAGCAAATGAGCATAGATTCATAACATATCTCGTGATGAAATGTCATCGTCCAAAAGGTAGAAATCGTAACTGTGCCCTGTCGCTAAACACAGACAAAGTGCACTGGAAACAGGAATGATGGTCACAAGTCAGAGCTTACCGACAGGGACATACAGATGCTAAGCAGGGTAATTGTTAACACCACAAATGTATGACCTCAGAAATTACCACAGAATTGAATCGCTACCCCTGTGACCCAGTCTCAACAAAAACTGCACGTTGTGAGCTTCACAAAGCTGGAATTTATGGTGGGGCTGCCGTTCAGAAAGGTCAGTGCAAAGATGCATCACCTGGTGTAAGGAACATAAAGCCTTGGACCCCCAAGCAATAGAAAAAAGCAATATGGAGTGATGAGTCATCCCACAAACTTTTTTCTTCATCGGGATGGGTTTACGTCGTGAGAAACCCAAAGGATGCTTTCAACCCACAATGTGGAGATCCTTAACGATACGAGCAGTCACCTTGTTGGCATTATGTCCGATGCTTGTTCTGTGTGATTATGTAATGGCTAAGGAAAATGTGGCCATTTTACTGGACCAGGTACACCATGATGTTGGTGCCTTGAAGCATTGAGGGTGAAGAAGATTTCCACCCCCATTATCCCTCACTAAAGGCTTTTCTTCATGATGTTTTAGTCCGGTATGGTGCAGGACTTGCACAGCAGCATTCCAAGAAAGACTGAATGTGTTCTGAAGGCAAATGATAATACTAATCCCTAGGGCATATTTTGCCTACCCCTGTAGCTATGAGAGCAACTGGATACATGAATTGCCTGCTTAAAATTTTGTGACAATTTAATGCAGAAGTAAATCTATAGGTTGCCTCAAATTGATATTTTTGAGTAGTGTCCCTTTTGAGCGACCCTCAATACCCAGCCTTTATTTTGCTTTATTATCAGAATCATTGATTGGCCAAGTATGTTGACACATACGAGTTTGATTACAACATTCCAAGAGAAATCACTGGCTGTAGAACAACACTTAACAGAATAATACTTAAACATATAATGCCAAAAATGAAAACGGTAGAATTAGATCTTCATCTTCTAAGAAGAAAATCATGATAAAAGAGACATTTTGAAACTGACATATTTTGCTTCAGAAACATGAAATATCTAAAACCTGGTAGTGACAAGTGCCACCCTGGGGTTTTAATTTAACAATGTACTGGTGAATTATTACCGATGCTATGGCGCTCAGATTTGGCGGGGGTATAATCAGAATAAAATGGCAGCTGTAAGAAATGCAACAAGCAAGTTCCCCTGTTTGTTTATATACCACCATGTGAATGGATTGAACGAACCCAGGCGTGGTGAAGAAAGGCTGAAAGCTACAATATTAGAGGAAGTAATAACTCGTAATGTTCAACATTGGGAAGCAGCTCAAGCCCCATTACAGCCCTAAATGCTTCAGGCCTTTGAAATGTTCTCACCTCCCACCCACTTCTGACCTATGAGTCACCAGTCATTCCAGCCTAATGGTAAATCTTTATTAGATTACCTTAAATCACAAAGCTTCACATTAGGGAAAAATTTGACATTCATCTTTTCTTTTTTTTTTTTTTTTTTTGCAGAAGAACGTGTAAGAGTGTCTACGTGCTTTGTGGCGTGCGGGCACGTTTTCTACTTGACACATCACTGGTGGGCCCTAGTGAGGATTGCTCATTGGCTGAAGTTTATGTGGGAGTCAGCACCCACATGCCTTATAAATACACACACTGTGCATAACTTGTCCCGAGAAACAGGGATGGTTACAGAACTGGCCGTTCACTAAATAAAGCATAATACTGGACAGATAAAGTCACTGTTTTTGAGAAGTCTAAGAGGTAAGTCATACGCTCTTTAAAGGTCTTTAAACTTAGACAGCTTACAGTGGCATAATGAATTAATTTCTAATCCCCTTTATTGCACTGATGGTGTTTACATAATGAAGTAGGTCATTGTTCACCAGTGCACTGTAAAATATTCCTTCGCCGGCATCTTGTCCAACCGAAAGTTATGGAAGCCACTTCATCCGACATTGCCCTCAGCTCCTCTGACACACTGCCGGCCCACTCTTCTGCTCCCTCCACACACCTACGGGCCAGGAAAGCTGTGTGCGTTTCCGGGATCACGCGTTCCCGCACTGACCCCTGCTGACTAACACCGTATCGCTTCTGCCTCTGCCCAACGAGATCAAAGCTGCTGACATCATTTGGTGGGAGGGACCGACGCCGTCCGTATTGCGAAATGGTTTCAGTCATGATCCATCTGTAAGGCAAATACCCTTGCCAGCTTTGCTAATTTGGTTCAACTGTGCAGTTTAAAATATTGCTTGTGTCCAGTTCCAATTTTAGACTGACATCACCCTCAGAGACTTTAACAATAGCAGCATACGTGGACGTCTCCTCACTGGACCGGTTTTCCCAGCGTTCTTCTCTTAAAACCCAATGGACTTTGCTGACGATCGCTCGTCTGCAGAGCACCGCCTAATTCTACAGCTGAAATGAAAATAACGATATTATAAATACATTCAGTAAAGGGAGAAGATGTTCTGTCTTTAGAAACATTAACACTCATCTGCTCAGAATAGGGAGAAAGGAAGAACAGTGAAGTTAGGAAACTGCACTGAGGCAACAGAGGACTCAGATTAAGAAAAAGCAGATCTGACTACGATTCTTCATACCCATTCACTTTTCAGATTTTAGTTATAGAGCCCAGTTTATATAATAAGAGTTGTAGGAAATGTGCTGGCAATTTGCAATGCAAATCTTTGGTGTATAATTTTCTCAATTACAAATGGCTCTGACTCAGTTCCTCTCTTCTTGGATATTAATTCCAATTTCCTATCAATTTCCCTTTCATATTTATTCTACTTAAAGCAGTTCATTTATACAGATCCCCCCCCCCCCCCCAAAAAAAAACAAAAAAAAAAACTTTGAAACACATTGGCATTTCTTATAAACATTTGGCAAAATGTGTGATTATTTTTTTTCTACAGCTGAAACAAAATGTCAGAAAAATACAAAATTAACAAGTAAATATCACATACCACAGCTCCACCAAGAGCTACAACAGATACCAGTTGTACTGAGCCTGATAAGACCAAGACCTGCAAAATTAAAATGTGTTTGGACATACATAATACTCAGTTAAATTCAGAAATATATATTTGTTGATAAAAAAACATGAATGAACAGAATATACCCAACTTTATCATATGCATGTGGAAGACCGATGTATTTAAGTGACACATATCTGTGTGATTTGCTGCTATGATCTATGTAGTTATTCATACTGATGGGACAGATGAGGCTTCAAAACTGGCAGTCAGTGGGAGTATCCCAGACTGCCAATCAATGCTGGCTATCACTATTACCAGCATTGATTGGTAGTTCCAGATACTTTTACCCACTAAGGGTTTTGAAGCCTCATATAGAGCCAGCATTGATTGGTTAGTTTGGGATACTCCCACCCTCCATGGGTTTTGAAGCCTCATATAGAGCCAGCATTGATTGGTTAGTTTGGGATACTCCCACCCTCCATGGGTTTTGAAGCCTCATATAGAGCCAGCATTGATTGGTTAGTTTGGGATACTCCCACCCTCCATGGGTTTTGAAGTCTCTTTTGTCCCATCACTACTTATTCTATTACGGCACTTAATTATTGCTTAAATATTTTATTAGTTACCCCCATTGCAATGACAAGAAGAGTAATAACATCCCAAATTCAGCTTCTAATTACGTGAAACAATTTCCTCAAAGATAAGACTGCAAATGGACCCACTGAAGGGGATATTACTCACGGCACAAAATCATTGTAAAAAAAAAACAGCTGGTGGTTAAATATACAATAAAGAGTAGTCAGACCAAGTCAATAGCATCGGCTCTAATTGTAGAGAGGATTTTCTGTCAGTCAGCGAGGGTTTCAGCGAGTTCCATTATGACGTCACGTAGCAGAGATCTTCCTCATGTGTGTTTTTGCTTCATAGGAAAATGGAAGAATCCCATTTGGACTTATGTAGAGTAATAAGGCTTCCCCTTCCTATATTTTTTTCTTCCACCCTAATAGCTAAAACAGTAACACTTATTACAAAGCAGTTAGATGTCAGTTTAGCCTTCTGACTGGCCTACTGTATATATAATCTATAATATAAAATCTATTATCCTTATTCATCATTGCTGCCGGAGAGCATTTCCAGAAAACAAACTGATTTGTCAATATAAAAATATATGATGCACTTTTTAAAATGGCTCGCTAATTAAAGTATTTTCACTCCTATGCTGTGATAAAAATTGTTACTTCTACCGATTGCAAATTACAGCTGCTTAGGTTTATCTGTTGTAACTCAAAGGGAACAGATGTGCATTAAATTAATTTGTTTAATTTCTGCATGCCAACCATGGTATTTACCAGCGTGGACACCTCTTGGCTTGATGACATAATCCCCATTGGAATACTGAACAAATTACATTTTTGTCTTAGCATATGCTCCTTTCTTGACCTATGGAAATATGTTCCACCATTTTTGTCTTATTGCAGCAGAACTCGTGATCACGTCTGCCGTATGGGCTTGACCAGTGAAAACACTTACGCAGATTTAATAATGTTGTCTCTGGAAGTGTTTTAATAGCCAAGTTTAGGAGGCAGTGACAAGTGACAAAAACACTGATTTACACTAGACCAGATGATCACGTTAGATAAGGTTCTGGCGTTGGGTCCCGTATTTGTGTCCCATTCAAACAACGACATGAGAAAAGATGCTTAAAATAAAGTCTTTGAATATTTTATGGATGACAAATGTCCTCCCAAACACTTATTCTGGGAAATGTGCCAAATATATATGCTAATTTAGAATCAGGCACTCTTATAGACTACTGCCTAAATGTGGATTGGGTTAAAGTATCTGAAAACAGGATTTTAATAGCCCCACTATTTCTTTATAATTCGCTGTTAAGCTGTTACGTACCAAATAAAGATTCACATTAATAACTGATTATGCCTTTAGTCTTCACATCAGCCAAAAACTGAGTGTCTGTAGTCATTTTACATCGCTTCATACTTTTCCACAGGCATAGAGTGACACAGAATCATTTTGCACTCATTGTTTTTACAGTACTAAACAAGCAGACGTAACTCTAAGCCTTTCTGGGCAATTTCCGGCTCTTATTTTGTGTACCTTTTAAATGGAGAGTGGCCTTCTATTCATAGAGCGCAGATGCACGGATCAAGGCCTGAGTGAAAGGATTCCATTTGGCGCAGTAAACTGTCGAGCTATGCTGTCTTTATGTCAGATCTACCCAGTGCCTGCATTTGCTAACGTAATTAATAAACATTCACACATTCAGCTGAAGGAAATCAGCTAATCTATGTCTACCAAGGCTTCCTTCCTTACCGATATCCGAATTCAAGGAATGCAGGCAGAATTCCGCTCTTGTGATTTTTATTGGAAGTGTAAAGAGGAATAAACACATTGCAGAGGAGGACAGGCTTTTCAAGGACTGAGCTAAACCCCTATGCAAAGGGTATCGCTACGGTAACACACCCATGCTTATGGTAGAGTGCTATAAATACAGGTTTCCATGGAGGGCCAATAGTTCATCATTTCAATTGCATGTTGTCAAAAATACTTTCCCATTGACTCTTTGCGCATTCCTTCAAAGTGCAAGCTTTCCGCTTTCTTAATCCATTGACCGATAGTAAGCCGAAAAAACACACAGGTCTCATTTGTGTTTTATTACTTGATTTTCTTCACATTTGAGTCATTTAACTTCCACTGTGATTTACCTGCCTTTCTCTTATCCATTGTAATACAGAAAAATAAATGGCAGATACAGGACAAAATTAAAGGTCTTAAACTACAGAGTAAAAGTAATTTTACATGTGGATATAAAATAGGTGACTTTTGGGATTTTAAGATTCCTGTTCCATCAGTGTTTTTGTTCTTTAAACTCATTATAACCATAGCTGAATTGCAGGTTACCGGTTTATTAATATGATGCAATGCATAGCTGTAATCGCCTCGCATTTCTTCCACCAGTACAACTCCTGGGAAAATAGATCAGCATCGTACTGCCACAATAATGGCACAGACATCTTCAAATTATGCAGTGTTCCGACTTACGGCAGGGAAGCGATCGGAGGAGTAACTCTACTGCAAAAAATGCAGGTGAGTAGGAATGTGTTAAAGCCCTGTAATCTCTGACGTAGAAGAAAAACAGACAGACAAACAATCAAAAAAGTCCCGCAGATGAGCGTTGACATTTAAAGAGTCTGTTAGGAACTGGTGTCCATGTGACTGCAGAGTGTTTTCACAGGCCGGAGGTCTGCCGTGAATTAATGTGCCTTAGAAATATATTAAGATGACAGGCCTGTCAAAAATGTTTTTATTCATATTCCAGATAAGCAGGAGATGAGTCCACCGAAGATGGGTGACCACAATGAGCAAACCCAGAATTTAAAATTCACAAAGTGTGTACAGGAACTGCGAATGCGTATATATATGCAAGCATAGGATGCCAAATACGTGTATGAAACACGGCTCCTATGACGCTGTACTACATAAATGGTTAAAAGACAGACGGATCGTTGTATGTAATTATTTATTTACTGCTCCAGAACTCTGTACTGGGTAAACAGATAGAAGATAGGTAAATAGATAGGAAACCCTGCAGATAATCATCTTTTAGATTTTTACGGCTGTCATTTAACAACCTTCATACCATATACCACTGTACGGTATGTTTATTTAAATTGCTCCAGTGCTGGAATATATAAAGCTATGGAAAAGCTTGCCAGATTCTCTAGAAGATGGGGTTTGTCTACCTGCCATTTGATGTATATTCAACACATGGGAAATAAACAGTTTCTGACATATATTAAAGAAAAGTTTTGAATCCCCAAAAGTCCAGAAATGAGTCATCAAAAAAATGGCAGGTATGACATGGGACTGGCTCAGAATACTGGTACACTACCAGGTTTTTCTGTAGCCAGCCTCCAACCATGCTGCAGTTTACCGCCAGAAGCAGGACGGTGAATCTGCTAGAGATTTTCTAAGACTTGTTTTTATGTAGATAAATGATACACAAATTAATAAGCTCACTAAAAATGATTTCTGCAGTTACTTAGCATTGTCATGCATTGAACAGGTAACTGTTTATATAAAAATGCATGTTTTGCACTATATTCAGTTGAATTTCATGAAAAATTCATGCAACCGATGACTGTATTGCTACACATTGGATGAATATTCACATAGTATGTATCTTTGACATTCAAAAAGCGTGTATTTCTGACATTTACCATTTACATCATTTACATGTATGCTTACATGATCACAAGAGAAAAGATAAATTCTGAGCTAACGAGTCAATAATATGCTGCATAGGAAACTTTAGTAGTGAGGTGAAGTGATACTCTGTAGGTGAAGAAGTTACGGGTCAGGGAGGAACTGGATGAGTACAACTTAAACTTAATGGTCAGTACATGGTTGCTATTTACTGCAGATTATTCTGGGAAAATGCATTTTTGCTGTACAACCAGCTTCTACGAGCAGTCTGGAATGAATCGCTGTAATGAAACGTCCGAGCCAATCTTCGCATTGAATCCTCCACCTGACTGAATCATGCACCTGACTGAATCATGCACCTGAATGAAACATGCACCTGAATGAATCCTCCACCTGACTGAATCATGCACCTGACTGAATCCTCCACCTGACTGAATCATGCACCTGAATGAATCATGCACCTGACTGAATCCTCCACCTGACTGAATCATGCACCTGACTGAATCCTCCACCTGACTGAATCATACACCTGACTGAATCATGCACCTGAATGAATCATGCACCTGACTGAATCATGCACCTGACTGAATCCTCCACCTGACTGAATCATGTACCCTTGCATTTTATTTATTTCTATATTTTTATTATTGCACTGGCTTAAGAACACAATAAACAAACTGCAATCTTTCCCATTTTATATGAATGCAGGTACAAACGGGTCTATTTTCACTCACATGCAAAATTCAAACAGCAAGATGTGTATGCATCTTGAGATATGCTGTGTTTGAAAACTCATTTTTCGATTTTTAAATGCAAAATCCGTCCAGCTCATGCATTTCTCACCCTGTGAACTATCATGACTGGCTGGCATTGTCCAAAGCTCCAAGGCCGTTTGTCAGATATCCTCAGTGAAGATCAAAGCATACGTTTTCACTGAAACTCCATAGGTGGGACAAAAATGGAAAGCCATTATTTTTAACTGCCGTTATTTTTATTTGTTAAAAGTGATAGTGAGTGAGTAGTACTACAAGCTATTTACATATTACTGCAACTGTCAGAGAGGCCTCTCTGAGAAGCCTTCTCTTCTAAGCAATACAAGTGGCTGCCTTCAGGGTCGGAGACTGCAGATTGAGATTCACACTGGGCTTCTTCTACACTGGAGACACTGCACTGGTGTCACGATGGGACATGAATATACTGTTGGAAACATCTGAGGTTGGAAGAAGTCCAGGAGGAGATTTCACTGAATATACAGTATCTGTTAATCGCAGCAGTTGTCAGAGTTCACACGGTAGGGTAACATGGTAGCTCTGCACAGAAGCAGGAAGCGCAGTGACCCTTGAGGTCTAAACAAATTCTTTGTCGATAAACAATATGTATATGAATATCATCGTCATGGTATCTGATCTCCTGGTAAGGGTCACGATGGCATTGCAGCACGTGTGTCAGACCTGAGATCTCTTTCAATGGCTGCAGAATCGGCTTGCTCTGGCATATCCCTAGACATTTCCAAGTCTGCTGAGAGATATCGTGAAAAGCAGACATGTTGCATGGGACAATGAGGTAAAACAGGTCACTCTTGTTATATATTCATAACATTTGGATTCCAGATGAAAGGGTGAATATGACTTAAGTAGAGAATTTCAGCTTTTATTTCAGGCCTATGTTTTACATACAACATAAGCAATATTGGAAAAAAAAAAAAATGTCTGTTGTATAATCCCCCATTTCAACTGAACAGAAATATTGGGATAAATGAATGTTAATTGATATCAGTTGTGCTGGTGTTCCTTGTTCCCTTAATTACAAACATATAGCAGAGCTCTGAGTGTGCAGGATTGGTTGCAGTCATTGGAGTCGGGGTCCAGGTTTGACGTTAAAGGTACAAAATAAGATGAAAACTAAATAACTGATCGCGATAGAAGCAATTCTGAAAATGAGACGAAAGCAAATACTGATTAGAAGCACTGGTGAACAGAAAGGCGTGGAGAAGGTGAGGAACTCCAGCTCATCCTAAGCACACCAATTTGTCTGTGAAGCATAGAGAAGTTAGCACCGTGGCTTGGGCATGCGTGGCAGCTTCTGAAACTGGCACACTGGTCTTTATCGATGATGTAAATGATGATGGTAACAGCAGAATGAATGGTGAAATGTACAGAGACCTCTAATCTTCTCAAATCCCAAGAAGTATCTCCAAACTCATTGGAGCAATGTCACACCCGCACCCAGCTCTTCCCCAGTCCTCCTCCCTAGATTACAAAATGCCTGATTGCCATTTCCTTCCTATTTTAAACCTGATAACACCACAGGTAGTTGTGAGGTGTTGAGTGTTATCACTTCTACTGAGCTCTTCTCTCGTATGTACTTACCTGATCATATGTATGGGTTTTGCTTGTTTTTCTTCATTGCCCTTTTTACCCTCCATTCTGGATTTGTTCTCTGATCTGACTTTTCCTAATTTTTGAATCCCACGCTTGTCTCTACAATTATATCTCTGGATCTCTCCCCTGTGTTTCCTGCAATTTTGGACTCCCCGGCTTTGACCCCGTCTGTTCTCGACCATCCGTGCCATTGCACAATAAAGACATCGCCCACCACTTGGATCCTAGTGTGTTCATTACAACTTGCTCTGCTAAACCAAGGAGTTTATCTGAAAGTAAACATGGAAAGTTATGGTCAGGCTAAGTCAGTTTTCTGATTTCAAATCAAAGGACCACACATTTCACCTATTGAAGAGAACACTAAATTCATAAAACCCCCCAAAACAAGCACCAGCTAATACACACTGCCATAAAGGATTGGCAGAGCACCTCGAATGAAGTTATCAAGAGTCTGGTGATATCGATGGATCGCGGACTTGAGGTAGTTACTATATGAGAAAGGTATGCGACCAAATATTAACCTTAACCAACTTCATAATGCTTCAGATCTGTTTGTCCCATTACTTAAGTTTCCCTGGAATTGGGGGATTATCATTGTGTGTCATAATTACTACACTCCTGTTAAGTGCCTTGGAGTAACAGTGTTGTGAAAGGCACCATAAAAATAAGGTGAAATGAACTGATAAACACCGTAACATTTATTTTAATATTCGTTATGTTGAATGGAAAACATTGGCTCAAAAATGAAGCTGATGTTCGGTATTTTAGTGTCATATTTATTTTTTCACCTGGAATTCAAATTTTATGAATAAATAACAAGAATAACCTATTTTCCTTATTTCCCTGATATTTTTGTTTCTCGCTATATAATCCCTCTGATATATCATGAGTCTTCCCTGGAGGCCTCTGATCGGTGGGACAAGTCTGAAACAGCTCACTTTGGCAGCCAACCAGGTGGCATCGTTATCAGTTCCCCAAACCTCCTTAGTTCACCACTCTTGATCCAAAGGAACAACAGCTTGAGAAGATCTCTATGGCTCAGTGAATGCCTCACTCAATCATGGATAGGGAGCCTGGAGACTCTGCCAAGAACACTCATTTCTACAGCTTGTTCTTCATTTTTGCTGCAACCTTGTTCTTTCAGGCATTACTCACAACTCATGAGCATTGGGACACAGACAGAGCAACAAACTTCATATGAGTAGTTATCTCTACGCAGTGCTCTCAGAAGTAACACCATCAAACTGACCTGACTCTCAAGTTCCCTCATGAATGAGATTCTGAGATACTTTAATTGATTAAAAAGGGGCAGAGTCTTCATCCTCACATGAAAGGAGTAATCCACTCTATTACAAGAGAACACCGGTGGCTTGGAGGTGCTGATCTCCTCTGCTTCAAGTGCAAGACCTTTATTGTCCTGGTGTAAGCACACCAAAACTACACACTCAGGACTGAACTGTTCAGGTGTGTGGTGGAGACCCTGGTCAAATGAAGGCAAAATAGCCAAAAGAACACTGAACAATATTAGCTAATAATAGCAGGGACACCCCCCCCCATACATACACACACACCAGCTGTCTTCCAGTCACGGCTGTGTCTTGATATCTTATCTTTGACAACTACTCCTTGTCAGAAGTCTATGATGAATCTGAATGACTTTAACTAAGCACATGGACACATGCTTGGTTCAAATCACATGTAGCAGTGGCTTCAGTGCTCTGTATTCCTGCTTCTCCCAAAATATATGCTGAAATTCTAGAGACACATGAACCCCAACAACATCCAGTTCTTTCAGTACCCCTGGATGAATTTCATCTATCCCTGCAGCCTTTCCACCAAAGCAGCTTCAGTTGCAGTGATAGACTCTGAGCCACCAGAATGGTCCCAATGTCATACCCTGACCAGCTGCACCTCCTCCCCAGAGTTCTAACGCAGCTGTTTGCAATCATCCCGTCACTTTCAATTGCCCCAGTTCACTTACCTCAATGTGAAGTACTGAAGCTACAGTTTATGATTGTCTGAGCAGGTTTCCTGGTTTGATTCCCTGTGTATGAATGTGTTTTCTGACCCCAATTCCATTTTATCTGGTTTGTGGATTTGGATGCGTCAAACTCTTTCTCTTTCCTTTTTTGGGTATCGGAACTTTTGCTCCTGCCTCGTTTTTTGCCTTTTGGATCACGTCTTGGTTTTGACTGCCTGTGTTTTGGACTATCTGTGTATTGAGCTTCTGCCTGCATCTCAATTTCTGATTTTTATGATTGGTTCACCTCAGATAAAACCATCGTCTCTGCATTTGGATTCTCCCTGTGTATTTGTGACACCTAAACTGCCTCCTGGTAAGAAGGCACCTCCACTGGGTTATGGAGTTACTCAAAGTGCTCTAAGTGTTTAGCAATATCCCTAGGGTTGGTCAGCATTTCCTCAGATCTGCTGAAAACTGCTGAACAAAAGCTAAGGAAGGTCCTGTCTCCATCTCCTGAGGCATCAAAGAGTTTGGAGAACATTTTTGTGGCCAACCAATAGTTTCTTTCCAAATACCTCCCATGCCCAAGTTTTTGTCTTTTGATTGCATTTGCCATAGCCCTTCTGACTTATCAGTACCTTCCACATGTCTCAAGAGACACCCCCACACATGCATTCTCCTGTAGACCTCTTTCTCCAGCTTGACAGCTTCTTTCCCCACTATAGTTCACCAGTGGTTTCTTAGGTTACTGCCTTGACAGACACTGTCTATAATGAGTGAGGTTTTGAACGCTGTCCATTCAAATTCAATGTCCCCAACCTCACTTGCCATGCAGGAAAAGATTTTTCTTGAGGTGTGAGTTGAGTGTATCTCATTCCGAAGCTTCAGCCAGATGTTCCCAGCCATCCTTGACTGCTTGTCTATGTCATTCAAGTCCATTTGGCCACCTCCCCATGCATGGAATCAAATACATCATCAAGTGGTGATCGGTTGATAGGTCTGCCCCAATCTTCACTTGCGTGCGCAAAACACATAGACTCAAGTCAGATGATGCAATTATAAATCTGATCACTGGCCTTTGGTCTAGGATGCTCTGGTGTCATGCACAGTTATCAACATCCATGTGCTCGAATATTGTATTTGTTATGGACAATCCTGGTAGCTCCATCATTTCTTATGTGAGCAATGAAGTTTCCAGTAGGCCCACAGAGTCTGGTACACTTTTCAGCAGGTCTTTCCCAAATAAGGAACTCCAGAGTCGGAAAGACTCCATCTGCAAATAAGAAGTCTGGTCCCAGACTCCGCTGTATATCCCTCACTAGTTCAAGCCCCTTCCCTACCAGAGAGGTAGTGTTCTGCATTCCTATGGTTTGTGTCTATTGCCAAGGTCTGGTCCATCTTGGTCCTTCCTACACATGCTTGCCCCTCAAATGTAACTGCACCTGACCCCCACTTTTAACCTCGTATGTGTTCAGCCTGTTCTAGCTGGGCCCAGTTGGGTTATGTTGGTGCCTGGTGGTATGGCCACCAGGTGTTTCATGATGAACTCTGGTTCTAGGCCTGGCTCATGAGGTTGTTTATGGAAACCAAATTCCAGACGGGGTACTTTGGTACATGACGTGGGATTCTTTGCTGAGTTGTACTTCTTATGGCCTCTTCCTGCAGACCCGTTTGATAAGGGAGGCTCTGCCAGAAGCTCAGGCTCCAGATGACATTCCTGTGTGAATCACTGAAGGGCAACAAACCCCCCCTCGCATGTAGTCAATGGAGTTTTCTTTTTTAAGGCAAGAAGCGAGTGAATATTTGAACAAAAAACAGGAATAATGCCATTTGCTACCCTTTGTTTGCATTCACAGATAGTCGTGATTATGATTTGTCTTTGAATATATGCTTAGATGACTGGGTTCAGAGGAATTAAATATCCCACAATACCGCTGTCAAAACATACACTGCTAATGTGACATGTTAGACAAATAAGGACTGCATGACCTACAAGTCACAGTAAAAGCATCTAATTAATGTTCCGCATGCCAGTTTCTGCAGTTGCACAATTATGACTGGTGTTGGGAATTAATAGGAGACATGCAAGGAAAATGAAAACCCATTATTTCAGAGTAATAAACAGGAACATATCAAACAAAATCAGGGGAACTGTCTCCCCTCAAGAAAAAAAAAGAAAAGGAAAAGTAGAGGATTGTAATCCAAACCCATTTTACCTCTCTAGCTCTTGGTTTACCCTAATGGCAGCTCAGTTGGATCTTCTGTCCTACTTTCTCTTGTTAGTGAGATGAGACCCAAAGGTGTCACAAGGCTTGGCTGGGGGGGGGGGGGGTGAGAGAGAGAGAAAAGGAAAAGAATATAGACCAAAATCTATGCACTGAGGTTATACCTACAGCTGTATATCATAAATGTCCTAAATGGTTTATCTGCTTAATGAATCATTATGCATTTTTTTCAGTTTCTTTTAAAAAGGAACATCTTGTTTTTAAGCTGTGACATTAAGAACACAGTCCATAACCCAGTCATAGCAGAGTGTCAGTCTGACTTTATAAGGAATTATACTCTGGAGTTCCTAAACAGTGAAGATTTCCATCACATTCTCTCTTCGGTACTCATTAAAATATGTTGGACTGAAACACAGGATCCAGATGAGCAAACTTCCATGATGTTCCCAGCGAACAGTGATGTTGTCTCTTGGTCTAGCAGCGATAAACACGAAATGCGTCAAACTAAATATAACCTTTAAAACAGTACTTATAAAATATATAAAATGGTATAAATACCTGCAGTCATCACCTGTCAACACCTTAGTCTATTGATGGTGTGTTTAATACTTAGATTCCTGATTTCTGCAAGGTATCCTGCTGAGAGGATGTATTTATTTTAGCTCAGTGATGACTCACCCACTTCCATTTCGCCGGCTTATTAAAACAATGAGGACATCTTGCACAGTTGGTTCCAGTTCTATAGTTGAAATATGGGATATTAATTATTTGCTCAGAGATGTCTACATAATGAATTGGAAAAAGTAAAACACTCATTTTCGAGCATCGATGCTAACACGGATCTAAAGATGTGCATTCAAAGACAAATTGTCCAGTATGAGCATTCATTTATATGTGTTGTAGAATGTCCAAAAAAATAGCACAAACTAGATCTGAAGTGATATTTTGGATCCAGAAAAATGCCTTCCTTTCTGTAGGGCACTGATATTCATACGTTCTATGAATATATGCTGGATGTCAGTTTGAGAAATGGTGGACTTCTGCAGTACAGTTCAAATGCCTTACTTTATTTACCTACTGGCATCCTTAGAATGTAGCAGAGAGCTGCCAGTGCTTAACAAAAATTTAAAGAACTCTGACACAGCTGCTTCCAAACATTGCTTGTTTTGTGACCAGGATAGGTTGTGTTACCTTGTACTCTTCAAATGGAGAACTCACTTTGTTTATGCGCATTTTTTCTCGGAATTGTGCTCATGATTATAGAGCTTAAATATATAATGCTACTTGATGACCCCAGTTTCAACAGTAGAACTTAAACGAATTTTTTAAATCAGAGTATCATATATTTTTTGCGCACATGTATTTTGCTGTAGTGAAATAGAATTATGTAAAAATGACAAATGCAGCCTGTAGTACCTACATCAGTTTAACAGCAGGGGTAATGTTTCCTAGAGTAGTCAGAACACCCAAATCTTCAGCAGAACTGGATGGTACTAAATTAAACCTGACAAGGTAAACTATGGTTCCTTTATATATGGCTGTGAGTGTATGCCATCTTCCAGGTAACCACTAGCTGAAAAAATGTGTGCTAACTGCTAGGTGTTAGCAGATTTCCTAGCAACAGCACAAGATCACCTGACACTTGCTTAAGTTCAGATCCTTTCATTAAGCTAAATAATGTTAACCATATTTTTTAATCATTTGGTAAATACTATGGAAACATCCTAGTACTTTTAAATAGGCTTTAAACCGTATCGCTCGCTCTTCAGTTGTGTAACCAAATATAAATTTGTAATACACTGATGTGAGTGGACAACAGTGTATTAAGGTGTTGCTAAAAAAAAAAAATTCCCTGTTTGGGATTGTGTAATAAGGAGAGGGGGAAAAAAATGAAATGTACCAGTAGAAACGGAAACCTGTGAAACAGTCAGTATATACAAGTGGAAATGCGAGCTCTTGCGAGCTTTTATGATTATAAAATAATAAAAAAATGCATAGTTCATCTGATACAGGTCAGTAAAATCTGAAAATCATTCCATTGCCTTTGTAACACTGAAATTTAAGTACCCTGAATTTTTTTGGAATGTGATAAATGTCATTTTGGCTGGACACCCGGTTGTTCAGGTTCAGTTAGGGGCTGGGAAGTGAGTAAATGAAATGTCATGTCTCTGGGTGCCATATAAACATTCTGGAATGTATTTGTGTAAGCTGGGCCTTTAATTTAGCTTGCTTGGCCTGATTCACAGGGTCTGCTCATGAGGTGAAGCATCTGGACTATGCAGTGAGGTCACTTCTGGAATCTTGAAGATTTGTTATAACGCAGCTTATGTCTGTGTTTGACCAAAGGGCTGAATGTAGTTCAAAACAGTGAAATATATCCATCCATTCGTCCATCCATCTGTCCGTCCATCCATCGGTCTTCTACCCGCTTATTCTCGTCAGGGTCATGGATCAAGACAGCAAAATTAAAAAGTGATTCACAGGATTCTTAAAAACCTTGAAAAATGTTATTACATTAAAATATTTTGTTCAGAAATTACAGTAGCATGATGAACGCAGTTTTTTTTTTGCTGTGCATATTTGTGCATTATTCCATTTTTGAAGTGCCAACACGTGACTGCGGGTTTTCGTGTGGGGGGGGGGGGGGGGCAGTATCTGATACTCTGGTCCCTCCTCCGGGGCTGATTTTCACGCGGTACAATTTTTCCCCCCCTCCCCAATGGGGGATTGGGCATGTCAGCACCTTTTTCCCCTTGAAAGTACTCCTGTTTCATAATGGGTGGCTTTTTGACATCAAACGCTTTCTTGCTGTGGAGAACGCTGCTGAGGATGCGTTACAATTTCACATCAGAGGCTGGTACATTCAAAAGCGAATGGCATAATTTGTCATATTCATTTAACATGCTTCTTGCAATTTATCATATATTAAGGATTAATAGTATACTGACTGGGTCAAAAGTTAATGTTAAATATGACAGCTTTGGATTGACTTTCATTGTTGCAAGTAACACATTTCTGGTTGAATCGCTGATCATTTGTATTCTGCTGATTTTAACTTCTAAACATATTTCACAGTAATGAAAATGGCAAACTAGGCAGTCATGCGACTGATCTCAGAGGAGGAAAGTAAAAATCCGGCCCCACCCCCACCGTAGCAAGCCAATCTGGGAGCTGTCCGGCTCTGAAAATGGGTCAAAGGGCCCCTAGAGAACTTGAGCTGGTGCTGTCCAATGCTGAACCAGGGAGACATCCGTTGACAGCTTGGCGTTCATCACACAGCTGCCTGCCTGCTTTTTTTCCCTGATGGCAGACGGCTGCATGAAAGAGGTTGAAATAAAGTGATCAGTATACACAACCCGAATCCATCTCTGACATCACAGTGAAGGTGCTCTCACATTTCACAGAGTGTTGCTTGACTCCTGAACACCGTGAGCCCACCCCAGCAATTCAAACCTTTGAGGTTGCCGGTGAACCTCTTCCACTGGCCATATTTGCCTTATTTTCTAGAGGAAGTGACACTTTTAGTGATTCAATGCTTGTCATGCATATATCATATACAATAAAATACACATTATGTATAATATTTGAAAAGGAACACGTATGATCAGCGTGATTAAATGAAGTAAAAAAAAAAATAATTGAGCTTGTACTATGAAATCTTTAAATTTATTTAACATTTCACCCAAGAAAGAAAATAAATTACTTTCAGACACCAGTTACATTAATGATAATATTATTAAAAACTTGGCATCAAGACATCAAAACTAAAAGCCTTTGAATATCATATGAACCACAAAATATAACATATATGTATATACTGTAAATGTTATTAATATCATAAATTAATGTCAAAATATAACATATGTATATACTGTATATGTTATTAGTATCATAAATGTCAAAATATAACATATATGTATATACTGTATATGTTATTAATATCATAAATCAATGCCAAAATATAACATATATGTATATACCGTATATGTTATTAGTATCATGTCAAAATATAACATATATGTATATACTGTATATGTTACTAATATCACAAATGCCAAAATATAACATATATGTATATACTGTATATGTTATTAATATCCTAAATGCCAAAATATAACATATATGTATATACTGTATATGTTATTAATATCATAAATTAATGTCAAGATAACATAAATGTATATACCGTATATGTTATTAATATCCTAAATGCCAAAATATAAC
>JAACJT020000016.1:14891945-14938749 GCA_009936485.2 Gymnarchus niloticus | reverse complement strand
CTGGCCTGAGGAGGACAGGCTTCCCCTTTGAGTCTGGCTCCTCCCAAGGTTTCTTCCTTTTGAGGGAGTTTTTCCTTTCCACTGTCGCTTTGTGACCACGCTCCGTGTTAAAAGCGCTATATAAATAAAATTGAATTGAATTGAATATACACATACAATCATACACAAATAAAGAACGTTTTCATAAATGACATGTTACTAGTGAGCTGCCACATTTCCATCATATTGCATCGTTTTTCCCGCTACACTACGCACACAGAGAGCACTGCTGGGGTTTGTGTATTACTACGTCTGTTTTGACATTGCAGGCCACCGTCACACGGAACCGAAGACACACGCCTAATCCTTCAATGCTCCCCCTAGTCACCACCCAAGCGGGAAGAGTTAGTCCTCCAAACTCCAACTGTTTAGACCTCAGTTTGGCCCCAGGTGGGGGGATGCTGCCATAAAGTACTCAACTTCATGCAGCTATCCTTTTGCATTTGATCTTTCTAGAATAGCGATGCAATTTCAAATAAGTGGTGTTAAGACAGAGATAATGGTACAATGAAAGAAATCTATAGGTAAAAGATGCATATCACATATTGTTAATAATACATGTTTCATGGATCTAGTCATAATAAATTCAGAAATTAATTATATCATTATCCTGAATTTCCCTCTATGGAACAATCAATCAATCAGTCTGTCTGTCTGTCTGTCTGTCTAATTAATTGCATTCACTGGAGAAAAACTTGCTCTATAGACCAGTCTTTCATGCTGAAGGGCCCTGCATCCCATCCAGGGTGTGTCCCAGCCTTGTGCCCCATGCAGCCTGAGATAAGCTCCACGTTCATTATGACCCTGACCAGGATAAGCAGTTAGAAGACTGATAAATGGATTAGTCCAAGACATTTCACTGAGAGCAGATGACAAAAGTACACAGTAAAGCAAGATGAAGGTCAAGCAATTTGCCACAGATAGCTAATGAAATCTCTTCTTGACAGAGTAGACCACTGTAAGTGACCGGTCAACAAAAGGCAACATTAATGTGCCTCGTTATTCCGATCTGCAATTCTGCTTGTTGATTTATTTCAAATGATGAGCAATAAAACAATAAATAGAAATGACACTGACATTGTTACACTGTTATTTTTATTGTTTAACTCTGCCAGCGCGGGTAAACAGTTCTATTTTTATTGTTTAACTCTGCCAGCGCGGGTAAACAGTTCTATTTTTATTGTTTAACTCTGCCAGCGCGGGTAAACAGTTCCAGGTCCTATTCAGGAAACTGGAGCAGCAGGCTTCCAAGAAAATGACACCGTTTTTTTTTTTCCCATGACAGACAACTTTGTTTTTTCAATCGAAGCGATACAGGCAATCCACAGCCAAAATATCCCTTTAATCTCTTAGTCAGGAGCACACATATTCCAGAGAAAGTTTGGAAGTATTTTAACAGACAGCTTTCTTCCATACAGATAAACTGTTAATGTACTGTGTCGTACCGCCTGTTGATTCTCTATTAACTACCACTTGGTACTGATGTTGGTTATGACAAAGCCATTCCCACAACTTCAACTCAAAGAATAACGGCAACTAATGCAAATATACAGTAGTCTGGAAAATGTTCATAACCTGAGTTGATCAACATAAACTTTTTATTATTGGGGTACAAGTACACAGTGAAGAAAACTCTACTGTATTTGTACTTTTCTTCTTTTCTTATTGTTATTATTATTACTTCACACCTCTATGCCTGCTCCAGCTGCATGTTTGGGTTTCCTCCCGTTACTCCAGCTGATAACTCTAGTTTATCCTCTTGAGTATGTTTCTGCTCTGTGATGGATGGCCTTCCTTCCCTGACTCCTTATGTTCTGTGCTGCCTAGGAAAATCTTCAAGTTCACTGCAACCCTGTGTTGTCCATGCAGTTATGTAATGTGGATCCATAGATGGATGATCAAAACACTGTTTCTTTCCTTAAATTAGGAGAGGGTCAATTTTGTATGAATGCAGCACTTAATTGGGGAAGCCTTTATCAGATGGCCATGCTATTAGGAAGATGAAAGGCAGGTCAGATTTACAGATGAGACTGCTAGAGTGCATGCCCTGAAAAGGAACATCCGTCTTCAGTATGATAATCCCATGAAAAGGATTTATAAACATGTACTCTTTTGTCTTTACCTTCTGTGTGGTAAGACCTTGGGCCTCTAATAGTGTCTAGAGAGGAATACATAACCAGAGTCTATTTTCAGAGCTGATTCCTCGCAGTCTTAAGGTTTAGTACACTGGAACTTTCAAATCAAGAAACATTTTGCAAATTTTAATGGGTCCAAAATGGTAGTTAGAGGTATCAAAAAAGTGTATTGCTTTGATAGGCATGCAATGCTCACAACGGTAACCTAATTCATTTTTCAGTTCCATAACTGCTTTTAACTTTTCTGCCGGCAATAATACCATAAGTTATTACATCTTTAAATAAAACAGCCTTTGCTGGGAGCACTCTTTTTTATTCTAAGTCATTCTAAGTCATTATTGCTTGTGTTGAATCTTCCTCCACATCAGATCGGTGTCTCCATTTAGGAAAGGCCTACTGCATGTAATTCTATAAGTTTACAGTGTAATTATGTCTATATATTCCCTTTTTTAAATCCAGTGGTATTGCAGTGTAGTCCTGAGTGCAGGTTTGAAATTTACCTCAGAATATAATTATCAAATAATGATAAAAACAGTAATAACTTAACCAATGCAACCATCTTTCTAAGTTCGACTTGCAAATCAAGGGTTTAGAATTTCCGTGGTAACGTTTCCAAGCCGTTTATGGAATGTAGCATTGCACTGCATCACTTCTGGTTAGCTTTGTATCTCTGAAAACTTGCTCACTGACTAATCGTCCTAAACTGAAATAGTTTATGTTCTGAGATTAATTTAATCTAGTCAACGAACTGCAGAAAAGAACATGACCCAGAAGTAACTACTGTACATGACATTTTTACACTGAAGGAAAGTCTGCATTGTCCACTCCTTCGCTCTCTTCATAACGTCGGCTGTAACTTTGAGGATGTTTGATTCTTTGTTGAAATGAGGATTTACGCAGAACCATGTGGTCAGTGTATGCACAGTGACAATACCAACGACTGAACACATAGTGGCACTATACCCACTCATTCATATGAGACAGCAGTCTGAGACAGGTGTCAGAAACCGCATCGCGGGACTCGACGAGCTATGAACATTTCATAATATAAATATGTGGCTTCTGCCATTTTTATTTTCTTTTGTTCAGCATTTTTCTTCTCCTAAGCCATTTAACTACATGGATGAAGAGGCTTCCGATGTTTAATAAGTAAAAAAGTTTCTCTCATGTGCACCAATGCGACCATAAAACATGAAACGACTGGATTTCATGTTATGCCCTTGAATACATGGCGGCCGTAATGATGGCCAATTTGGATTCAAGAAAAAGTTTTCAAGAAAAGCCTTTTTGCTGAGGGACCCAGCTGATGTAGGGGTCACGACACTGTGGTGTGAGGTGAAACCCTTGCAGAACAATCCACCACAATGTGACTCCTCAGCACGGAGAGGCCAGTCATGTGACAAGTAAACAAGTTTTTAGTGACCAGATGTGACTTGTTAGCCCGGCTCACGTAATCCCCCACAAGAGGAAAATAAAGTACCACCTTCCAACATAAAGCTGTATTTTTCACTAGATATATTACACACACAATATATGCAAGATTTCCATCACAGATGTATGCAAATAACTAGAGATAAAGCTAATTTGGCCAAAATGTAAATGCTAAATATGCAGTTTATCTCAGTTCTCATGTTGGCAGCCTGTTATTAATAGTTGAGATAAGAAGCAAAACAGCCCGTAATTTCAGAGCCCACATTACATTGTTCATGTTGTCCAATTTTGTAAAATGGTCAAAATAATCTACTACTATGGCTTTCATACTTTAATAAAAGTAGGTTTACATATATACAGTACATTGGTCAATGGTGTAAAAAACTGATTTTGTTAAAGATGAAAAAAGGCTAAAGACTTGTAATGATATTTAGGATAATTTTTCAAAGGCTTGAAAATATGGAGAATATAGGGAGAGTATAAGGAAATGTTAATCAATTTGATCAGTGATTCATGCGATTAAGTACAATAAAGTTAAACAATCGATTGTCAGAATCACTGAGATGGTGGCTGTCTCACAATCTCTCGTTATTCTTGCTTTTATACAAGGTAGAATATACAGCATGATAAATGAAAAAATGTGGGCCTCCAGACACTGAAGAACACTGAAGATGGTCTGAGTGTCAATTTCATAACAAACTGCGTAAGCCCACCTCAGCTGCTGTGTAAAAATTAATCATCTGATCTGGATACACAGACCCCTCGCTGCAACCAAGACCGTCAGTGACACGTTTTGTAGATGCCGTAAAGCCACAAGATTCAAGAATATCATTTTAAATTCCAGGTAAAGGACACGAGGCTATACAGCCCGAATGGAATGCCAGTACATTACGCACAACTCACTTACTCATAATCACATGCAACAGGCAATGTGGAGATGGTAATTAACCTGACCACATGAGGATGTCTCCACACACAGAGCAGGGGTGGCACTTGAACCTCCAGTCCTGGAAGCCACCCTCAAGCGAAAAGCTGTGTAATAATTGTGTATATTTTCAATTATTCTTCTTCAACAAGAAACAAATTGATAAACACACAGAGGTGTATCTTCACAGGGACCCTAAATGGGACAAACGAGGCTTCAAAACCTGTGGTGCCGAGGTGGGAGTCTCCCAAACTACCAATCAATGCTGCCTATTGATTGGTACTTCCAGATACTCCCACTCGCTTTAGGTTTTGAAGCCTCGTTTGTCCCATAACTAATAAAAAATTCCCTCAGAATTTAATGCTCCTGCTTTGAAGCATCTTTTGAGTTAAAATCAGCATTTAATGTTAACCTCACACAAACTTGCTCTAACTATGTCCTCTTTGTTTTAATGTTTAATACAAGCAGCTCAATGGGTAGCACTATGACCACACACACACCTAGGATCATGGTACGTTCACGTGTTCTCCCCATGTTTCTTTCAGGCTTTCCATCCAAACGCGCGTGGTTACGTAAATTGGTATGACTGTATGATACACGTCACTGTGTGATCTCTTTTTGATGTCTTTCTCCATACTCGTGCTCCATATTTCTTGGGCTGGGCCCCCAGTACCGTACAGCTGGTTATTGAAGATAAACGGAAATGAACCGTGCTTAGTGTATCTATTCATTTAGCAGATGCTTCTGTCCAAAATCACGCAAAGTGAGGCGTTGTGCTGCCATGTGACACTAATTGTGGAAGCCTTTCTTTACTAAGCACGACGGACGTGGTGTGTTATGGACTTAGCTAGCTGACATACATAAATCAAACTTAAACGGCAAAGAGTTACGAATACGCACATTTGTGTATGGCTGTGGGGAATAAAGATAAAATATTTATCTAATCAATACTGATTACGGAAAAGTGAAATCAAGAAATGTGTTTTTATTTTAAAAATCTGGCTTTTACCCACATTTTAACTCTCGTTTTTCATGCTGGCCAATAACACATGGATAGTTCCTAATGACAAATGATGCAAAGCATATGGCAGTCCTTAACAGTGATTACCTGGCAAAGATGATTTTCCTTTCTTTATTTACTCATATTTTATTAATAGCAGAAAGTTCTTCAGACAGATGGACAAGCCCCCTACGGTACTGGACCGACATCCAGATGGAAGACTGTGAGAAAACATGCATGAAGCTATTAGTCAATGCCATCGCCTGGTCATTAGTGTGATTAAACCAAAGCACCGCAAAGCTTTAAGAGTCCGAATCCAGATCAAGTTTATCAGCCATGTCAGTTCACCCTTAGGAGGAGTTTGGCTTAGAATGGGGCTTGCGGTAACATATAGCAGGCAGGAAACACACTACAGGATAGACTAAACACACCATAACCAATGGCCAACTTACAAATAGCATTACATAGTTAATAAGTCACATAAATGTGCAGCATTTGACACTACGGTACAGAAGACAGTTTGGATTTTCACCATCAAATGAATTCTGATTTGTGTCATTTCATTACTTGGTAGATAACAAACATTTTATTTTTTCTATTCCAAGCTGATTGTTTTTCCAAAATACACCATATAGCCAAAAGTACGTGGACACTAATTAATAGGATACTTTTGAACTTGGCTAATTAAGCCGTACTCATCACTGTCACAGCTGTTTAATTAAACACACAGCCATGCAATCTTGTGCAACAAACACGGCTGACAGAATGGGTCATACTGAAGAGACTTTAAACATGGCAGCATCATAGGATGCCACCTTTCCAACAAGTCAGTATCCAATTTCTGCCCTGGTTAACTGCAAGTGAAGTGGTTGTGAAGAGGAAACAAGAACAAGAGTTCAGTTATGATGTGGAAGGTCACCAGACAGAAAGGGACCTGATCACCCAACACCAATACCCAAACCTGCTAATGCTGTTATGGCCGAATGGCAGCAAATCCCATCAACAATCTTCCAACATCTAATGGGAAGCCCTCTGAGAAAACCAGAGGCTATCATAGCAGCAATGGGAGGACCACACTGGCATTTATACCCCTGGCTCTGGAATGAGATATTATTACACAGGCAGGGGTCCACATACGTCTGGCTATACAGTGTATAAGGAAATGTAAGATGGTGAATTATTAGATTTATTGTTCAGAAAATTGTTTGAAATATATTCAATTATCATTTGTAACTGAATACTTATTATTAAATTAAAATTGGTTATGACAGGCTAGCAGAGGCAACTGAAATCCAGCCTAAACAATTAGAAGTGCGTAGAATGTAAGTACCCATGCATATTCAAAACATTAGTTTATTAGCAAAGGAATAGGTCAAGTACTCTTGAGCTATGCTGTCAGCTAAGGAATGGGGAAGGAGAGGAGTATGGGTGTCCCAGGTTGGGAGCAGGTCAGGTGACAAGCCCATTCACTCAATTCAGTGGTGTCTCATTATCTGTCAGATTACACAGGTTACTGTTTTTCTCTGTGTCCTGGAATGTCATACCTGAGTTTGTATGACACTGCAGCCATTTCCGAGAGCCAGAGTTTGTTATTTCTGTTTGTCCGGCTCTCCACTCATGTACCCAAATAAAGTTCCTAGTCCTTCCTTCCTATCAGCCCCATGACATGTTATTCTGTTGCCTTACACTGACTTCACTGCAAGAAATAATAGCAGCCACACAGCCGGGCGCGAGACTTTGTCAAGGTCCTGCTTTTGGCCTGGCGGCCCACCCAAAGGGGGCTTGTGGAGGAAAAGCACTTTCCTATTCCAGAGACGAGTCTGGTCCTTAGCGTTGTCAGATGTGCTTTCTGCATGCGGTGGAAATTAAACCCTCTACATTTTACAAAGCACTTTTTATCCACATTTACTTTAGTACATTTAATGCTGAATTATTTAAGCTGTTAAATTAAAAGAATTTGTCTCTTTCATACTGTTATTCAAAACACTCCCCGTTTCAATTCATGTGTTACATCACTCCTAAATGGAAACCTATAAAAGTACTTAATACTAGTCACAGACCATGATGAACGTGTGAGTGTCACAATGGGAGGTACCATAATAACCACAGCCTCACCATAATAACCACAGCCACACCATAATAACCACAGCCTTACCATAATAACCACAGCCTTACCATAATAACCACAGCCTTACCATAATAACCACAGTCATACCATAATAACCACAGCCTTGCCATAATAACCACAGCCACACCATAATAACCACAGTCATACCATAATAACCACAGCCTTACCATAATAACCACAGCCTCACCATAATAACCAGTGTTCTTTTCTACTACAGTATACGATTTCTTAATACCGTATAATCTTCTGCCCACATATTGTAGTGTATGACTAGATAAGTGTTGTTTTTTGTTAGGTTATGTTTTAAAGGAGTTTTCTATTCCTGTTATTTTAAGGTAAGACTACAATGTTGCAAACGGTGGAATTTTAATCCTGTGTTCAACTTGAATCACAAGTAGGAATTATTCATCTGTATCGTAAAACACAACTGTTTAAAGAATACCATTTCTCTTTGTGATATCCCATTTCTATTATGTAAGAGACTAATGCACCGAGGCTTTGTGGCCTGGAGATATATTATTATTAAATTTCCGCATTCTATATGTGTCTGACTCTGTCCATCGTGTGTGTGTGTGTGTGCGTGCGCATGTGTGAATGTTGAGGTGTTTCATGGCAGAAACCAAGGGAGAAGGAGGCCGCATTTGCAGAGTAGGAGTGGATAATGTATCACAATCCTCTGTAGGAGGAACCTGGACAGCATGGGTTCCCATCCCTTTAGTGTTCAAACAGGGCCAACAAATAGTTTCTGGGCAGCAATTACAAACAATTTTAAACAATTACATTTCCTTTTTCATCATTACCACTACAAAGAGAAGTACCCTCCATTTCACATGTACTTAAATGATATCCACTGAAATTTTTGTCATTAGAGCTCTCGAACTTGGTTTAGTATTTTAGTATTTATTATTTAAAGGTTCCAGCTATCACGATATTAAACACAGGGCGAGAGGCACTTCTCTCTGTACTGCTGAATATATCTCTCTTTGTGGGATTTGCTTCAAGGTGCACGTTAATATTGTATGAACACTCGTAGTATAACGAGGCACTATACACTTCATCATTGTGAGATGAAGGTTTTGCTGCCATAAAACTTTGATATCCTATTATGGGATGTGAAAAGTCAACAATGGTCAGGCAGAGCTGGTCTTTATTGTCTTCCAAGTAAAGTAGTTATCTCCAAGCTCTAAAAGGTAATGTTTATGATTTTCCAAAAAAAAATTATCATTAAAAATTTTCTTAGCATTGCTGCTATCATTATTGACTACAAATTTCCCAATAGCTTTCGATGTGTAACTTGATTGATTGTAACTCATTTGTTTTAGCAGGAGATGCTAATTTTGATGCTTCTTTGTAACCAATAAGAATTAGTGACTTTTGAATAAAAGGCAACACGAGAGGATCTTAACTTTCATATTTGATATCTTCACCCTGTTCTTTAAAGTCATTTTGGTTATTAATCATGTATAAAAGCATGACTGTGATCTTAATTTCAGATTTGTTCAGAATTTTGAATATCCATATTTTTTTAATGTTAGCATTAATTTTAAGTTAATGAATGTGAATATTAATACCCTCTTCCACCCATATTTTTTAACCTAAGTCACTTGTGTGATGATAAATTTAGGTTTCCACATGCTGACCTATTCTGCCATAGAGAAAGTGTATAGATGTTCAGGTTATACAGCTGGATCTTTTGTTAAGAATTTAACCATGTAAAAAATAATAATAGTACTCCATTGGATTTCAGCCTTCCTTTCTTTCATAGGTAGTTTTACTGTCAACGCCGCATCTCATGGCTATCTGTGTCAAACAATATACACTTTCTATGAAGTGATACACTGTGTTTACAAAGCTGAGTAATATTTTATCACATATGCGAATGAAGGCTTTCTCCTCTAATAAGAAACATATATGTATGTATATATAGAATGCATTGTTTGAGAGATTAGCTCTTTTCTGCCATCTGGCCCAGCAGGCTGGTGTTCACAGTAGAAAACTGTAAAAACTACTGAATATGTTGGCTCTGAATAAATGCTTTTTTTGCGGCTTGTTCTCCCCTGTTTCTACTTTCGCTACATTTTTGTCTCTGTGTTTTTAAAACTTCCTTTGACCTATCCTTACGGCAGAAGTCAAACGGAACGGCGAAAGAAACACAAAGCCGTCGGGAACCTCTCTAAGGTGAAATGTGTGTGTGCTGTACCGACGTGAGATGGTTCACAGGTTGTGAAAAGTCGGCAGGAGTAGCTTGATATCAGTTAGCTATGGTTAAGTTCCTTTGCAAAGCTGCTTTCATAGAAACGTGATTTGTTGGAGGGTCATAGCCACCCTGGCAGCATCTACCTGCTTCACAAGCAACTTAAGCTAGCTTCCCACTGCTAGCACTCGATTTGATCTTTTTGAACGCAACAAAAGCTGGAACAAATATCAGGTTTTGGAGCCTACCCTACTAATCTTGTGCAGCCATGTTTTTCTTAAGCCTGTCCAGAGGCTTGGGATGGTACATACATACAACACATTAAGCTCGATAGTTTTGCTTTGTATCGTTTCATTTTCTGCCACTCTAAAGTATCATGATATTTCGCAGGTGCAGTTTTTTTTTTTGACACCATACAGGCAGGATGTCCTACCTCCCTCAGAACCGACAAGCTGTTTGTGTCCCTCTGTCGTTCACTAATTTAATTGGGAGCTTAACAAGAAACCACTCAGGCACCCACCTGTGACACTGTGTTATTGTGTCCCCCCCCCGGTTGGTTATAATGAAGAGCATCCATTTTTTCTGAAGCAGAAGGAGGAGCCGTCTGTAGCACTGAAGTATCCTGGAAGCGTTCCAGCTTCTTAAAGCTCACCCATGTCACAAAAAACAATACACATCGAGGATGATCAGCTTAATCAGAATGAAGGCATGCACATTTCAACAGCCTCTCCCCTGATCATCTCTGGTAAAGTCATATATATTAAAGATGATTTTAACATATGCAAATAGCAGCCCAATAATCATACAGCCAATCAGTAACAGCTGTGTATCATTTAGGAAATGAGTCTACAGGGGGTATGCCAACATCTGGATTGAGCTTTATATATCAAACATGACAAAGAGCCAAGCGGCACAAACCTTGTTAGATGTCAATTTGAAGTGTGTGTCAGTGCTTACTAGTTCTGGCATTCAAAAGTAGCCGCAATACGAAAATATATAAAATGGGGGAATTTTTTGTTTTGTTTATGTTGATGTTGGAAATAATTAAAATTGTAGTTACGATTTTAGTAAGTAGTAATTCTTGGTAAATAATTTGACCTTTTAATTTTCACAGCAATTCCTGGCCAACAGACATTTTAATTTGGATCCGCAAATACATCTCATAATATTATAAATAAAAAGCCTCTTTACAAAATCATGTATAATGATATAAAATATTCAATATATTATTTTAATGTCCCCTAAGCACATCTTTCTGGAATCAGAGTGCATACCGTTCTATAATTAGTGAATGGCTTTTGATTTAGGTCAAAATTACAAAAATACCTCATTGCTAAGAAACATCTGTATGTGCCAGATGCAAATGTTAAAGGTCATATATACAAGATAAATCAGAAGATGAGCGGTCATTATGAAGTACTGAGGTTAATTTCAGAATTCATAATAGCCTAATTTAGATAAGGATCCATCTGTTAATTTTTAAACTTTATGAAAAAAAATTTGGCTATTGTCATTGTCTTTGGTGTCTGAATCTTCTGAAAAAGCAAACGAGCAATGCGAAACTCAGTTCGACAACAATGTTGTTAGTTTTTTTAATGTTATTATTTTTGGTGAAGCCACGATGGGTTCCAGCACTTTCAAGGGCCATAACCTGACCCTGACCCCATTTTGTCATTTAGTAGCTCACATGACTGGCCATTCTCGAGGTTATATTTGCGTCCATTATTTTCGTTCCATGCTGATGAGTGCGGATGAAGCCGGGATAGAGTGGTGCCTATGACTTTGTGTACATGACACGTTGGCTCGACAGAGTGATGGCATAATTGAAAAAGGATACAGGCTCTTCTTTCACCTACCCTTACAGCGGACGTCCCAGTGGCAAAGTGGACAATCAGGTCTGCGAAAGCTAATATGCTGAGATTATTTCTGCTATTGTCTTGAATCAGACTGAACTCTAAATGTGATCTGCACCAATGATGAAAAGACAGGAGGGCTTTTCGTATCACTATAATTACCATGGAAAATGGGATGTCATTTTATACCTCAAAGACCTGATGGGTCTGGCCTAGAGGTTTAGCAAGTTGGTAATATAAATAACAATACAACGGGAAACATTATAAAGGCTGAATGAAATATGGCAAAGATTTAAGATGTTTAATGGTGAAACTTCACCTTCAGCTAGCAACATTCTTATGGAGATGTGTACATCGTATGCCAAAAAAAAGAGATAAATCATTTTCAGCTCCTGATAATCAGTGGTCACACAGTGTCATGCCAGTTGTCTGTGATGATTATCTAATTTTACACACCCCACTTGAACAATTAGTTTGTGATTATCAGAGCCCTGAACGCTCCTACGATATCAGTATCCAGAACTGCAAACCATTACAAAGTGTGCCGATTAAAAAACAGAATCGAGACTGGAATTTTTCAACCTGCCACTGAACTTCTTCGACCTCACAATAACATAAACACTAGAAATTCGAAGATGAACGTATTACCGATCCGTTTTCCATAATCGGTTATATAACACTGTAGTGACCCTGCAGCCTAATTGTACAGTGTAACAAAAAATTGTTTGGCTTGCCTTGAATGACGTGTTTCCTATATGATTTCACTGTGCTGATTTCAGCGGTTTTGTTTGTTTGTATATTGCATCAAGGTTCTCCTAAGAAACAGAAGGATGTATTATTGTGTCAGCTCAAGACGGTAGGCAACAATAATGAATCCTGCCGAAGACTAGCTTGTTGCCATAGCTGTTTTTTTCTTCTTTTTTTTTTAAATATTATTAAATATTATCCCAGTTTACTAGCCTCCATTGCCCCCTGTTCCTCATCATAATGATTTTCCAATTCTGCTTCCTCCTGCTACAGAACAAGCTGAGGACACCAGCAGGGATCTTGAAAATCGTGATCAACAATGGAAAGAGCAAGATACAGGTCCGCATGGAATTCTGGATTCTTCCAACCAGATGGAGCTGGATAATCTAGTTAGAGATTTGGGTCTTACCAAATCTGGGGCTGAACTCTCAGCAGAACACTTGAAAGAATGGAATGTGTTAGATCCTAACTGCAAGATAATACCATTCCTAAGGAGACATGCGCCATTTTCAAAATATGATACGGTCATTGTGCTACTTCACTGATGGTGACACTGGTGTAAAGTACTGTCCTGAAGACTGCTTTTTGATAGTTCATCCAGAAGTCTCAAAGCAGGGTCTCCATCCAGTCCTGTCGGTGTCTCAGTGTATCTTAAAGAAGACTACGAGTACCAGAATTTAAAGGCTCTGGTGCAAAAGATCGAGTAAAATGAATATGAGTGAGATGTGTGTGGAGATTTTAAAATGACTGTATTTTTGCCTGGGTTGCAAGGAGGTTATTGCAAGATAGGTGCTGCCACCTGGTACACCTGGTACTCACAATGTACAGCACAATGGCAAAGTGCCAGTGGACAGAATCTTGCTTCCACTTCAAACTGGGATTAATCAAACAGTTTGTTACAGCTTTGAATTGTACCTATGATATATTCCAGATAATTCGTACAATGGTCCCTTAACTGTTGAACACAAAAGTAACTGTGGGCATATTTGTTGGTCTGCAGGTCAAACAGAAGCTGACATGAGAGGAATGGGAACATACCCTGACTGCCGTAGAAGAGAAGACCAGGAATATTTTCAAGAATGTGGTGTCTTGTTTTCTGGGTGGTGATGTGGTTCTGCAGGTTTGGTACAGATTCAAGTCCAACAGCTGTCGCAGTGTCCATTTCACTGTTGGACCCTTGAGGAAGGCTCTCATCTCTTGTTGCTCCCGGGGTGCTGACCCTTGGCTCTCGACTTGGAGAGCAAGATAGGAAATGTGAAAAGTGCTGAATTTCCCAAAGGGGATGAATGAACTATTACTATTGACAGAGCAGAAGCCTTCGGGGACTTGGTTGGCGAATTGATTAGCGGTGACATGATGACAAGTCTGGAATGGTGAATGTCACTCAAGGTCCACTACCTGTATTTCTTCAGTCCAAACCCGGGCGCTGTCAGAGGACATGTTGAATGTTTCCACCTGGATATTATTGAAATGGGGAAGAGATATCAAATATCAAGGATGATGGGATGCAGCAGTGATGGAGGACTAAATCTGGGGCTTGTTCAGGATGGTGAATTCTTTCACAAAAGACAACATTTTGTAGAACAGAGTTTTAAAAACAAAATTTGTTGTGAGGGTCAAATTCTATCTTAAATGTATGTAACATTTATGTCTCGTTCAGTGCTTTACTTGAACATGCGATTGACGCAAACCATCATATAGATGTACACATGTCCAAATATTACTTTGCCCTGTATCATTTGAGCTGTTGACGCTACAAAGAAACAGATGCTATTTTTGAAATCAGCATATCAAAATTCATAAAGAAACATGAAAAAGTCAGCCAAACAATGCTTTTGTAAAATGATTTACAGTACATGGGGTTATTGAAAGTGTATCTCGGGTGTCTCTTGGATGGGATGCTAGTCCACAGCTTGGTAAACCCTCACAATTACACACCGAAGGCAGCTTAGTGGTACCAGTGCAGCTAAATTGCATGTCTTTGCACCTTACAATGATGTTAGGTAACCCGGAGAAGACCCACATGAATTTGAAGAGAATATGCAATCCTCCACTTGCAGTAATTACAGTCCTTGATAACACAATTGCAAAGTTTTCAAATGATCGATTAACCTTTAAAAACGATTAACTCGCATTAGCAAAGACAACGTTTCATTGGAACACAGGACTAATTGTTGCTGACGATGGGCCTCCGTACACCTATGTAGAAATTCCATTAAAAAATGTCTGTTTCCAGCTACAATAGTCATCGACAACATTAACAATGTCTACACTGTATTTCTGGTCAATTTTATGAACAGAAAACTTGCTTTTCTTTCAAAAACAATGTTACCTCAAACTTTTGAATGGTAGTGTATGAGGAGAAGTTGTTGGGATGAAGAGGGCATCGGGACAATCGTTGCACAGCTGTCTCCTGAAACAGGTGAAAGGTACTCACAACACAGAATGGCTGCAATGAAGGCAGTCATACTGGCAAAAGCAGGCGAAGTGTGGAAATATTGTAGAGCAGTGTTGGATAAGCCCTCTCACCAGAAGGCAGCGTTACAAACTACTGGTGGACCAAAATCTATCACTTGAGCTGAAGCTACTGTGTCGACCAGGAGCCTCAATAGTGAAATTACTGTTGGGGTGGATGAAATCTGTCCAGAGTTGTTGAATGCAGTGGATATTTTGGAGTAATGTATTTCTGGAGTGGCAAACAGGGTGGCGGTCTCTGTTTTGAAAATAGGGAACCAGATGGTGTGTTCCAAATATCTGCGGATCATACTTCTGTGGTAAAGTCTGTGCCAGGGTTCTGGAGAGGAGACTAGCATACAAGAGGAACACTGCAAATTTCAATCTGACCGCGGAACAGTGGTCCAATAGATCTACCTCACACAGTTGTGCGAGGGTTGATAGGAATATACTGACACAGTGTGCATGTGTTTTGTGGACCTGGGGAAGGCAAATGACCGCCTGTCCCAGCACATACTGTGGGATGTTCTGCAGTAATATTCTCTGCCAGTTACAGTTCGCTCTGCATCCTTGGCACAAAACTGAAGCCATTTGAAGTAGGCCTCTGGCAATAATGCATCCTATTTCTAGTTGTTTTTGGGATTTTGATGGACTGGATCAAGCCACAGCTGTAACCGAATGGATGTCCACTATGGGAGGCCAGAAGTGACAGCCTTGCTATTTGCAGATGATGTCATGTCTTTGGCCTGTTCTATCCAGGACCTGCAGTATGCAACGTAAAGTTTCATTGACAAGTGGGACTGAGAATCAGCACTTCCAAATTTAAGGCCATGGTACTGTCTCAGAAAAGAGTGAAGTGCTCCTTTCTGGAGTGAGGGGAGAGTCTTCCATTAGTACAGCAGTTTAGGTAATTGCATTTGTCCATAAGTGACTATAATTTAGATTGTGAGGCTGATAGGCGGATGAGTTCAGGGACCACAGTTTTGTGTGCTTTGAGGAAGCACGTGGTGGTGAAGCGGAAATTAAGTTGCGTGACAAGGGTTATGGTGTACTAGTCAACCAATGTCACTATCCTCATCTATATTCATGAACTGTGAGTACTGACTGAAAGAACAAGGTTGTGAGTACAAGTAGCTAACATGAAGTTTTCTACAGGTTTTCTGATAAGGAAAGGAGTTTGGAGATCAGGAGGCACCTCTAAATACAACCTCTGCTCCTCTAAATCGATTGAGGTGGAATCTGGCAGGCTTGTATGGCATGTGGATGGTTCTCAAAGGAGATGTTTTAGATGTATTCCACTAGGTGGAGGCTCCAGGAAAGACTGAGGAGACATGCTGTTGAGATTATATCTCTAAGCTGGTTTGGGGACACACAAGGATTCCCCAAAAGATGCTAGATTTTCAATCCATGGAAAAAAATAATTTGGTCTGACCTGCTGGGCAGGCTGCCAGAGCAGCCATCACCAGGAAAAGCAATGGGAAAATGAGATGAGATGGGATGGTAACAGTTCATTTTCACCTTCTCCACTTTCATTAAAAAGTTGATTAGATGAGTGTGTTTACAGACCCCTGATTCCATGGAATTGCGGGAGGGGGTGTCTTGTTTCATTGTGCATAACAGCCCAGCCTAGTCAGGGAGTCCTGTGGGCTTAGCCTGTCAGCTTGCTCCCCACGTCACTATCCGCCCCCAAAATGTTACTCACTGACGCCTCTTTCTCTCATCGGCGCCCACTCCAGAGCAAACAAAAGCACATTCTCTCTCTGGCCCACCCACACGAGCAGGCCTGCGTGTCTACATGCATAAAGATATTACTGGCCGCATAAGCAAAGATGAATCAAAGCTGGAGAACATGATTCAAAAGGGTTCTGTGTTAAACAGAGTATCATTATTTTTTGTTAATGAAGACTTTTTCAGATTTTATGCATTTGCTTGGACAAAAACACCAATTGCCAAATGAATTCCTACAACCCGGTATTTTATAGATTGTAATTTACAGATTATTTTTTAAAAAACTGCAGTTTCTCGTAATTCATAGCAGTTTCACAGCATGCTGTATGAGACTTTGGTGTATTTTAACTTTTAATGGCGCTTGGTTGCAGCCCATGTGAAGACTGCAAATTTTTAGTCTCTGGACTCGAACCTTCAACCTATGAGCAGCACCATACCCACCACTAATCGTTAAGTGGCATGTCCAAATTAACCATGAACCTTTGCGTTATGTTGCTTTACTTAGACCGTGTCGCTACACATGAAGAATGGTAGGTTTTAAGAGTTTTAAAGAGTGCTTAGTAGTGGGATCATGGAAGATCCTCCCAGGTGCTGTTTACAGGCTCCCTTGAATGACCATCTCAGTCCTAGTTCAGTCCTTTGAGTACCTAAACCAATCCGAGTCTCATTCAGGATAGATTCAAAGCTATTTCATGTGTTCTACATTCCTTGAGACCACAGCTCACATCGTATTAATAAAGCATTGGAGGATAATTCATCCACCTTTCAGCAGTAGTTTTGTTTGCAGGCTGTGAGAAAAAATGTCTTTGACTTGTTTGGCTCTCGGGTAGCACATACATAATGCATCTCCACTGATAAATTCTATGCTATATGCCACACTCACGTATGGATTTTTTTCAAAAATGCAAAAATGTTCTCTCACGACGAAGAGGCACATAATCCCTTAAAGTCTCGATGGTACTGGAATCAAACTGGCCTGACTAAGATTTCTTCTCCGCTCCAGACGATCTGTACTGGCAGTTACCATGACAACGGATAGGAATTTGCTTCACACTTCACTAAGTGCATTTCACCGGCAGTGCAACATGGCGCCCGACTCTCCCACGGCCATAAGATCTATCACTTCTTCATTCGGCAGAGATCCTTGCTGCCTCATACGATGGCCCGTTCTGTGGCCTGTGGACACAGCTGCTAAAAAAATAACAGTTGAGATAACCAGCACACCTACATTCGTGCGTGGCTGTCACGCCATTACATACAGGACACGTGACCACAGACGTGAACAACATAGACACACAGGACAATTGTATATGCAAAGAGCCTAAGATGGAAGCATAATGCCAAAATGTGTGTATTTAGAAAGCAAAAGTAAAAAGTGAACCGTGTTAAAGAGTGTCATTTCCCCGTGTGCTTGTTTAAGACTTATAATCATGTTAATTGCGTAGTTCAGATGTGACTCAGATGAGAACCCCCCACAGTATAACGCCACATAAAAGTACATCCATCCTTAAGATATCTTCTTTCGGACATAAACGGGTATAGGGCACATGTATGCCGAAAAGGAGACCCAATGGCTGAAAAACTCTGGGGCGACTGGATTGGCAATCTTCAAATTACTGTCCCATTTTTTTTTATTTGGCTAAAATCTCATTTACTTTAAAAGCTTAGCTGTGGTAGTTTGTTCTGTTGTGTCGAATCAAGCTGAAATTTGTTCCCATATGTGTATGGCATAAACCAGCTCAATCAAAACAATGTCATTTAGTAATACTGATTGCATGTGACAGCTTTTATTTTGTGGCTAGGGGAGCGGTGATTGGCTGTTAAATGGGACTCACCCTGTCAGCTCTGCTTTGCTTTTAAGAAGTGCTAACAGCATGCAATAGATGAATGCAGTGTGAATACAAATAAAAAGGAATTTACTATCTAAGTATACTGAAATGCTTTCAGCTAAGTGGTACAGGTCTTGGTCACGTTCATCCTCCATCTTACCTTCATCGTCACAAGATCTGGTTCAGAGCGGGGGGCCACATGCATCTGAGTGAGACCTGGTGACAAATATGCGAGACCTGTCAGGTGAAGCAGCGAAACAGACCGATGCTAACCGATAGCAGGCTGATTGCAACAAAGCCATTAAGCCTTAATGGTTACCAAAGAAGAGGAATGAGAGCTTTAAGTCCATGACAAATCTTGTAAAAGTGCTGAAGCTGATGTGTGGAAACAAAGAGCGACAAACTGAACCCTTCCCTGCAGTTATTATGACCATGATTTCGTTTACGGGCAGGGGGGATTAATGTCTGTGCTTGTCTTATTAGCGCACAATTTGTTCGAGCAGAGGTAACTGAACGAGTAGCCCAAGGACAAACGCTGCTTTGTATTGAAGCCGTCGTGATGTGGATAGGCCATCAGAAGAAAGGCGGCTCTATATCTGTACTCATCAATCAGCCACATACACAACAGAGCTGTCCTGCAGGCAATAGACGTCCTCGTAGCAAATCTGGGCCAAACCGTTTTGCAAAAAGATTTGACACATATTTGTATTCCGAGCTGGATTATTGAACTGTATTATGGTATGCATGCATTTATTTTTCAGTCTGTTTCAAAGCACTTAGTTTTGTCATAAATATAAACTTAGAAACCTTAAGTGCAGCGCGTAGTCTGTTTGCTTTCATTATCAGAATGCTAAGTTTTCTCTCTGGGAGAATTTTTTAATTTTTTTTTTTCTGTCGGTTTTGCAGTGTGTTGGTAGCGTGATAAAACAAGCATGCATGCCCTTGGCGTGCCGGGTCACACACCTGCCGCAGTGTAAGGAATCGGTGGCCCGGTGTCGAGTTGTTCCAATTTTCCATTTGCCAACAGGCTATTCTCTGAGGAATTGAGTTTCGTCTGGCTCGCTATGATGCTCTGAGCCAAGACACCGTGCACCTGGGCAGCAGAGGCACGGGAGAACGTCCACAACAATGTGGCCCATCGTTCGATGACAAGTCTAGTGTTACAACACTCACATGGCCCTGAAAGTTGTCTCATTATTACGATCGGCTCTGTAAACTACAACACGTCTTCCTTTTTCCTCAGCGTAGTGCACAACTGCATCAGCGCATTACAAAAACAGCGGGAAACACATTCCGTGATAAACCAAGCGTGGCTACGGCTTACGTTTAAATGCAGATCTTTCTCCGGACCTTCTGCGTTTCCAGAAAACGATAATTCGCACCTTACTAACTGATGGTCAGCTTTTTAATCGTGTGTCATACCTGAGTTTAAATATGGAAATTCATTAGTAAATCAACCAATCATATTATGATCGGACTGACTGCCCACCCAAAATTTGCAGGCACAGAACCAACTTTTAACATTTAAATGGAATTTGACACTGCTGACTTAGGTAACGTCTATCAAAAACAACAGAAAATCCCCCAGATGTGAAAATACGGAGAAGATGGGAGAGTAAAAACCTTTGAGTCACTTTGAGTCGTCCAGTTTCACGCTGCTCACGGTCACTCAGAAACAGAACAATCCGTAACACATTTTTTATTTTCCTTTTAATATATTTACGGATTTTATTTAACATTCCACATTATTTCATTTTTTTCCATCACATCTCATATTGCTGCCTACAAAATTATATGAATATAGAAAATCCAATCTAGTTATGAGTGCTTTACAAAAGAAAAAAAAAACTTAAAATAAGGGAAATAACGGTGTCCTAAAATACCACGGTAGCATCCTAATAAATAACAAAAATACATCTTAAATTTGGACACCATTAAAATTAAAACATGCAAAAAGCAAGGATGGCAAAGTGTCCATCTGAACTTTGGAACCCCAGGAAGAATATGATATCAATATTATACATTCTCTGTAATATAAAACTATATCTTTTACAATGTCTAGCATTTTCAGAGTTTTAGATAACAAATAATTTTGGGTTTAAATCGCTTTCAATGAGTTACCCATCAGTGCTTTATCAACATTTGCAGGTCAATGACACCACAAGCAGTTAAACACTGAGGCCAACAGTGTCTCCTCTTATTGCAATAATGTCTGTCGTGTGATTGTGTGAACTGAAAAGGATCTAACAGTATTGAGTTACGTTGCACCTGTGCTGCTCAACTCTATTCCTATATAAGCTTTCTACATTTTTTTTTTTTTTTTTTACTTTTTCAGTTCAAATAATCCTCAAAGAAAATAACAAGTCATTTGTTTTTGACTTTATAGTAGCCTTTGGTTTTTCCGGGGTAAAACGAGCCCCCACATCATTTTAAAATATAAAATGAAATAATGGGTAGTCATTTAGCAAGGTTCTGACTCCAGAGGATAGTGACTTATCCTCGCAGTGACATTTTCCGTGCACAGCTAAGACAGATTTTGGGGACAGTGACGCTGCATTTTCTGTTTGTTTACTCTAAGTTTGAGGGTTCTGAATGACTGATTTCCAATAGCTAGCCCAAATACAAGTGAATGAAGCTTTGATACAGACAAAAACAATTGCCTCAGACCATACTCTTAGGGAACATTACTTTGCTACAACAATACCTTTTTAAACTAGAGAATTATATATTGTATATCTCTACTAGTATACAAAACACACTGTCCAGCACGTGGCTTATCTGATATCCAAAGAAACAATATGGGGCCAGTGAGATCATTTTAACTTTTGATGGTGGGGGTGGTGCGTATGTTTCTAAGAGTTTTATCACTGATTTGTTCTGACTGGAAACTCGAGCCAAATGTGTAGTGTGAAAGTACGTCTTCAGAGTGTATAATGCACTACATCCCCTGATTCAGAATGACCAAGGATCTTTTTTTCTATAAGGCTGCTTAAGAGAATAAGTGTGCGAGTGTGTAGTTCTTAATCAGTATTTAACATTGCAGTATGCAGTTATGGTATGCACGATTCCAATTTGTCATTGCAATTCTGCCAGATATTGAATATTGAAATTGAAGTTTGGTTGCATAAGAAATATTTCAACTTCCCATATTCCATCAGGTTTTAGTGATAATGGTTACTCAGTAGGTACACCAGATTAGAGCAAATGGTTCATTCAAGTGTAAACCATTTAGTCTATTATATAGTTAAAATAAAAGACGTTCGTTAATTTCTGGTGTTTATAACGATAAATGTTATTGACGGAAATTCTGCAATGTGCTAAATGTTTTCTTGATTGAAATTTTTCGTCGTGTTTTTTCATAGGTGTTGATCTGTCTGTATGTGTGTGTGTGTTCATGAGCTTGTCTGGTTAGTCGTGAGTTGCCTTGCTTTTCCCATGACAACACTGTAAACATCAGTGAACACACAAATTCATTCACACACATGCACACACAATAACTCACATAAAACAAAAATATACTCCAGATATGAGTGAGTAATTTCAGGCTGTAGCACTAATGATCTGTACTCAACATAAAGAAATGGAGGAACCTTCCTTTACACTAAAATGTGACAAGATAAAGAGAAATAAAAAAATACACAAACATTCCATTCAGCAGCTCCACTTAACTCAGTGGTATTTGGTTAACAAAACAAAACAAAACCATCTGCCACCAAAATATGGTAGAAATCTTCAGTTTGGTTATTGATTACAATGAAACCAATAGCAGATCTGATAATCACGCCATTCTCTCCAGAGTATTAAAATATCTGCCTGAAAACACACCGCATCGCGTCTGAGAAAAAAAAGATGAGTCTTTGATACATTACATCTCTAGTTATGTCAGCATTGTCATGCATTATGTTTCTGATCATTAAGGCAATCAGCTGGACCCTTTTTCCCTTCATTTCCAGGGTCTCCAATGAGATGTTGAGCTCCTGTATCCACGCTTGTCCCTCTACGCAGTGAGCAATTGTGATGCCGGCAGCTTCTTGGACCAGCACTTCATAAAACTGTAAGAAAAGAGGGAAGATCAACAAGCGTGCCAACGGTGAGCCTGTGGTGAACGCATTCCCCACCTGGTAGAGGACACAGTATAATGCATCTAGTGGAGTACTGACTGTGCATTGCACAGATGAAGTCTTGTACAACAATATCATGAAATACTCAGTAAGACAACACCAATTAAAACAGTTTTATCAGTGCTAACCTGCTGGCAACCACCCAGAAATAGCACCAGTTGGCATCAAACTGGTCAAATAAATCAGTCAGTGTTTGGAAAAGTTTCAATGGAGTACGACAATAAGGATGGATCTTTATTTAACCATGTATTATTAATTGTTTTTATTTGTAGCGAGTTAGTTATGTGGGTGGGGCTGTGACCTTTGGTCTACAAAATGTCTCCGTCAGAGTTGCACACGAATCCATACCATTAAATTAGCCTTGCAGAACATTTCCTTGTTTATCAGTTCTTTTCAGGAACCAAGCAAACTTAATAAACAATATTAATGACCAAATATCTGATCCATATTAATATCAACCACAAATATTTGGCCTGGTAATCTTTTATCCTTGGAAATGAAATGAAATTCACAAAAAGATGTGAAAAACAATTAAGAACTAGACAGAGCCATGCTATAGGCGAGAAGAAAAGAGGAAGGCCAAAGAGGAGGTTTATGGATGTGGTGAGAGAGGACATGCAGGTGGTTGGTGTGACAGAGCGGGATGCGGAGGCCAGGAGGAGATGGAGACTGTTGGTCCGCTGTGGCCACCACTGATGGGAGCAGCCAAAAGCGAATGATGATGATAGAGCCATGCTTTACTGTTACCTAAGCAATACACCTAAATACATTTCCTTTTTGAACACAAGAACTCTTAAAGGTGGTGCTTATTTTCTTGCTGAGAGGAACTACAAAAAGCTTCAACATATTTCAGTGTAGGAAGCAAGTTTAATTCAAATTTTTTTTTTTTTTTGCGGATTCTTGTTACATAAGTTAGTCTCCTGTGATAAACATAGAGACCTTCAGACATGGATTGAAATGTTCCTTGCCCAAATTTCTGAGGGAAAATATAAACATGCCATTGATACCACAGCTCTGCAGGCAGCCGTACTCAGGCTTAAAGGCTCATTAAAATGGACAGAGAAGACGCTGAAAGACCACACGGCCAAACTGAAAAAAATGAGGATGCCAGCTGGGTAGCATGGCTCAGCAGGGAAGAGCAGCAGGAATGCCACAGATATTCAAAAGGTGAACCTAAAGGGGCCAGGAGGGCTTACAGCCTCTTCTGACACGTGTGGTTTGCGAGTGCCATTCTAGCTAGCCTAGCCTAGCCTAGCATGTAGGATCCCATGCTCCAGCATTACAGGAGAGCCCACCCCAACAGTGCCAAGGCACACAGAGCCCTTGTTTACACATGTAATTGGTTGCAATTGCTGTACTTCCCCTGTGGATGCCCTTGTCGTCTGTTCCACCGGAACTAAGCCATTTATCTCCACACCCATGACTCCCACATGTTCTTAGGTAGAGTCTAGCCCTCCCGTCCATTGGAATAGTGTTATGAGATTTGTACAGGACTAAACACCACCGAGTAATCGGCAAACCACACCCAGCTCCTGAAGAAGGTTGTATATCATCCCGACAATGCACAGCTCAATGCAAAGTCTTTGTGGGGTATGGGGTATCCGAAAGGTCATGTAAACTGGCCATGGGCATGTCAATAAATGCTGAAATAATTTACAGTTCTTCACCGCTTCACTGTTTGATGACATTGCTGATCCCCCATCGTTGCTGTGGCCTCCCATCCAAAGAGATGCCTGCAGATGTTCTGAAGCACTAACAATATTGTCCCGTCTCTTCCGACTCTCACCAGCAATAGCTGGCAAAATCTTTGAAATTCCAGGAATTTCATGCCCACAAAGCAGCCTGACACAACCTGCTTCTCTTAGGCTCCTGAGAACACTGAGAGAGGCGAAACGGCATGCTGCTCCCCCACCGATAACAACAAACAAGGATACAGTACGTTTCCAATCCCTGCATGCCTGAGTCCTCCTCCAGAGGCCCTTTCAGTAGGAACTGAGTGTTACAATGCCCTCCATAATCACAGAGGGCTATAAATATACAGATTCCATTTTGCCATCTAGAAAATGCCTCAGACTAGGTTGGTATGCAAAGAGAAAATGTTGTGTCAATGGATGGTGGTGAGTTTGCGTGAACTTGCGTTTAAAAAGCGCAGACATTCTTGCTAATGTTCAGGACAGCATATTTATTATCTAAAAGCTGCATCACTGTAAACATGTTTTCAGTGCTTTTCACAGGTGTGCCTGTTCTGATGTTTTGTGCTCTGCGCTGTACATTTGAGGAATGGAAACACATTTTTATGCTTTACATCTATTTATGGTGCATGCATTTCGCGGCGTTTCTACATTCGCATCAAACAGAGTTATTCAAGGGAGAGTGTGTGTGTGTGTGCGTGAGACACAACACGACCCCATACTACATAAAATCATTTCCTCTCAATGTGGCAAAAAGGGGCTTGCCACTCCGAGATCACTAGCAGGCTGCACTTTAAATAGCATTAAGCTAACAGGCTACAAAATGGAGCGATATTTAATTAATGGCGTTACATTTGAAGCTGGGGTAGTGGGACAGAAGACACAAGCACACTTGACTGTTCTGAACTCTCATGGACATAATGCATCTCTAAGCTTGGGGGGAATTCTATTTCTACATGACATCAGTCTGTATTAAAACAATTACAAGCAGGTGCGTTCCACATTGCAGAAATAAAGGTGTTGTCAGTTTTAAATCTGGCCAACGTTACGCAGTTGCCAAAAGGAATTCTGCTACAAAAATATTGTCATTGGAGTGGCACAATCGTTAGCGGTGGATAACATTTCACATCCCGGGTTCAGTTCCTGCCCCTGTCTCTAGCATGAGTACTGATTGTGTGTTCTCCCTGTGTTCCTGTGTGTTTGTAGTTACGTGAGTCTGTGTCTCTAAGTTGTCTTTGGCGTGTGAACGACTGAACCGCGATGGACCGACATCCCATTCAGGGAGTTGCTTGCCTTGTACTTCCTGGGAACAAACTCCAGGCTCACCGCAGCCCAGTCCTGGGTAAGCTGTATGGATTACAGGCCAAGGAATATTTCTTATTCATGTCTCGATGGGGAAAATCGATTTTCACCTAGACAGTGTAATTTAGCAATTTGGCTAAACATCCATACCGGACACACTGTGAGGAAACATTACAAACATACTCTATGTGTTATAGTTCCTTTTTTTCTTTAAAACTGTTCCAACTTTGCACCTGAAGTACAATTACAGGGCATTGATCCCCTTATACCACCCCTGAATTTAAACAAAGCTTCAGCTTATTAATTAATATTACAATTCAATGCCTTGTTAAAGAACTCTATTCACAAGAGAAAAAAAATGAGTGAACTCAGGTCCCTCATTGAAGGTTCCAGTGCTAACTGGAGATATTCTTTATCCAAATCCCAGTCTCCACCGCCTATGCCCCCCCCCCACTTTACTGATTACGGATATTCTGACGTTTGCAGCTTCTTCAGCTGCAGTTTACAACAGCGCTCATTTCACTGTGTGGACGAAGACTTATTTTCGCTTCGTACATCCACTTATCTGACACTGTACTTCCCGACCACTCTAAGCTGTTTGTGCCCAGGACGCTGCTAAAAATACCCATTTTATTTTCCTGTCAGAAAAATGAGTCAAGTTAATAAAATAATTTTGTTTTTCCACTAGTGTGCCACGCGTTTCATGAATAAGAAGCAAGGCTCCCGGTGTTTTTCCACTGGCGTTACATGCATACTGGGCTGAAATGATGCACAAAGCTTTCAGCATTTCTCAGAGCCTGGAGCCATTTCAGTGGAGACCTCCAGTGACAAGGCCACCTCTAATGGCACCTTTGTGACATTTCTTAAACAACGAAAGCAGGATCAACATGCAATCAAGAGTTGTGTCTTCTGCTGCCATTTGTCAAATGGCTGCACCGAAAAATTAGTGTACAGTGAATCTGGTAAAATTAAAATAACAAGTGCACTGGACCAGAGAAATTGTTTATTTCTGTTTGGGATTGTGACCAAGGATGGTGTTGAATATTATTTCAAAACATTACTCGATGTAAAGTTGATCATGTTTTTTTTTTCAAAATGAATAGGAATATTCCATAAAATAAATGGGTGAATAAAATAAAGTATATAACTTACATTCATAGCTTTTGTCTTGCTTATAACAAACTCACATCTCCTTCCAACTTCTAATGCTTATCCTGGACAGGGAAATGGGTGGGTGAGGAGGGGGCTGGTGACTCCCCCCAGGCAGAACACAGAGGGGGTACTCCCTGGATGGGGTGCCAGTCCAGGGCTGGAGTGTCCCCCAGGCAGCACAGGGATGGGGTACCAGTCTAGTGCTCAATAAAAACTCGTAATTAGACACTGGGAGAACATGTAAGCTCCAATGACAGGGAGCAGGAGTGATATTCAAATCCCCAACTCTAGAGTCACATGGGCCACACCTGCACTTGTACAATGCTGTAAATATTTTCTCCAAGGAAGGACATTTTTTATTACCATAAATTGATACACCCTGACCTTAAAGAGAGACTTTTTTTCAAATGTATATAGCAGGGAAAGAGAAGATTGAAACAATGCAGTAACCAAGCCATCTACTAAACATTTAATGCTCTGTTGTCATCACTGACCGCCTTAAAGTCACCTCAGCCTTCAAAAGCACCTGCCGCTATAAGGGTTAAGGAAAGAAACCCCTTTATTACAGTAGCAGATAATATCACATGAAAATCCATGCTGGCGTTTGTCTCCATCTGAAGCTGCAGAAGCACAGGCAATAAATAATTCAGCCGCACATCAGACATCCAGTGATATAGCACAAATCCAGAAATGAAATCCCTTTCTGCAGAGTTTGCTTTGTCCACGTGGGGAAAAAATAAATAAATAGTAGCAAATTCTTAGCACCTGAGATTGACAGCTTGTGTGTCACCCAGCAGGCTTTCCTGTTTCATGCTGGGGTTTACAAACAGTGCAGACAGAAAGCTGTATCAGTCACACAGGTGACTGGGCCACACAGCATCTCGATTACTCCTGTATGCTGACAAGGGTGAACAAGGGTGAGTGATGTGCTGATTCTCTTAAATAATGTGGAAGACAACGCTCTCATCGCAGAACATGAAGAATCACGCCATCTCATATTACGATCCCCGTTGCTATGGCGATGCAAACATTTGCTGCAAATGTTGGACTCCTCTGAAATTCTCCCCACACAATAAATCTGAGTCTTCTGTTTTCATATTTTTTCCTCAGCTGATACTGATACAGCCTCAGCTGTGCCAAATCATCCACGGTGTGCCACAATATGGATTTTAAAAAGCAATCTGAATTGTGCACTTTCTACCTTCTTCTTATCACTTTATCCTTAACAAAACAGTACTGAAACAATTCATGACTGCTTAGATCAGTTGGCTTGGATATCTGCCTTAGCATCAGGATTTTTAAAAATCATTCCTGGGCTTTCATATTCGACCAGCTGGCAGTAATTAGCTGCTGTTTATGTAGTCAAGCAAGTGAGCTGTTTCTGTATTCAAAACTTTTCATAGTCATTTGGACTGTGTACAAACACAACGATGCAAATACAGTTTTCTATAGTAAGATACATAATAACAGTAACATATATGCTTCTAAAACGGCCCACATACAGCAATGTCTGATGAGGAAACGGTGACTTTTTTGAGTGGGCGTGTTTTTACCTGACACAGATTTTATTTTAAAGCAAAATCAGATTTCTGTGGGTTGCCGAATAGATCAGAGCTGAGTTTATATCAAAAGAACATTGCAAATGGAAAGTTCAAGAAGAAAAGTCAGTATTTTTTTAGGAGCTCATTCTTTCATCCGTCCATCCGTCCATCCATCCACCCAGCGTCTTCCTACCACTCATCCTGGTCAGAGACACAGCATAAAGAACGAATATGTTAGATAACTTCCTGTGAAAATTCAGTCAGTCTTGTTAAGACACGTCAATCATAGTATAATAGTTCAACGTGGCGTGCGACAATCAGCCATTTAACAGTCATAGCATTATTGCATTATCAGTATGCCTTTCGCATCACTGCTGTACTTTCAGTGTTGATCCTGCTTTTAGGCAATGCAGGCTCCTGACTTCCCCTTGGTTCATCTGCATTCTCGCCTTGACATGTATTGCCAAGAACCTACAAATATTATTTTATGCTCAAAAATTCCCACTGGCCAACTATATTATTTTTAGATTGTTATACATTCCATGCTTCATGCTGTATTATTTATTGTTTCAAAACATTGCGAGTAACTGCCACTCTTTTAACTCAGTCTATTCCTTTCCCACCGCAATATTTTTTTATAAAAATTCTATTAGCAACTACATGCAACTTCTAATAATTATATCCCTCCATTCTACACTGCATAAGCATATTGTATTTTATGCATGAATTCATAAAACAGCTAGGAGGAGGAGGAGGAAGAAGAAGACCAGATATTCCTCCTGAGCTCTCTTGTTTGCCATGACACGTGTCAGTTGGCACCCGCCCTGTGCTTACACACCATTGCCTGATTTTCAAGATTGTGAGAGCTGAATAGCAGCCATTAGACAAAGAAGACAGGACACCCTTTAAAGTCAAGGTCACTGATACTGCTGCTCCCTGTGGAACACGACTCCCTTGACTACAGCTCAGACATTTCCTTCGCTGGAAATACTGCTCAGCCCTATTACTTAAGTTTCACATTGTGCTTAAAAGAATTTATTGCCTGCCTGAAAGTCTATATGATTGTATGCCTAAATTACATTTTTCACAGTTTATTTTGAATTTGTACTTACATATTCGTGAAATGTTTAAATATGCCGGCATCCATATCGTACTAAAAGAATCAAATGGTATAATTTTCAGAGCACCGTGTGCCAGTTAACACAATACATGGTAAAAGGTTGTATTTGAAATCCTTGGCTGAAGACAGCAAGCTTTGAGTATGCAAGTACTGGACTCTCGACTTCCAGTAAAAAGAAACTACTGTAAGGAGAAGTGGCCTGAATGAGCAGAAATGTTAAAAGCAAACTTTGTCAGTTCAATAAACTCTGCCCAAACGCACCAAAGGAACAGTAACAGCTTATGACTGAATCCAAATTAAATAGAAATACAGCACCTATGTATTTTACTGTAGTTTTAGTGGAATTTTTACAAGACTAAAAGTCTCTCTATCTCATCAAAACTACCACACATTGTTGTCAAGGACTGATTTTCATCAGAAGTCGCATAGTTTTAAAACCAATAGAATGGATATTTGTCTGCTGAACAGCATGATGTTTTTACGGCCGATTATTAAAATAGGAGCAAATTCTTTGTGCATTTGAGGCCTTCGCAGACCTATTCCAGATCGGTTTAAGAGAAAGAAAAAAAAAAAAAACAGAGTTTGTACATCATGCACCTGTGTTATTCTGCATTTAGCTTTTTCCGTTATATTGTTTGGCTTTCAAATGGCTTTTTTCAAGCTTGCCCAAAGTTAAATTTTCATCTGTTTTTCAATTCCTGTGCCTTCTGGCTTAAAGATAATTAGCAATTAGTCTAGTAAGAAATACGGTGTTAGCTCTTAACCTTCAGTGTGCTGCCAGTCTTTGATTGGATGCTCAGCCTAGCTGCACTTATGCCTAAGGTAGCTCCATAACCACTGTATGCTTGTGTTGTTTCTGTATTGCTGGATGTTGCTTTGGACAAAAGTGTCTGCTAAACTAATATAATCTTAATGTAAATATGTGAATCAAAGTGAAACATGGCTGTGGGAATGTAAGTGAGGAGAGGTACAATATAAGGAAAAACTGAAACTTCCGCCATATTTCTCATTTGCTTGAATAATTCAAACATGCCTGTTGCATACGTGTTCAGTAGCAACCACCCCGGGACCACGAGTTCCCTTCCTTAACAACAACATCACTACTTGCGACAACGAACCAAATTTTTAATCGCAGTCAGCACTTTCATCCTTTAGATGGGTCCAAGTCATTTTGCTCTATTAGCATTCGGGTTCCAGCTGAATACCTCGGCTTTGTGCAGCAAGTAACGCCAGTTTCCTTCCCATCATCTTCGGAGAAAGACTACCGACAGTTTGCTCCATGATGGCAGGACAATCGTATGATATAAACAAATAAGTTGTGCCCTTAGCCACGAGAAGGGTGTCTTACATGGTACTTCAAGATGATGTATGTTGAGCTTTGTTTGGCATTTATGCAGGCCTGAAAGAACGAGTTCATGCAGGACTGCTCAGATTCTGTTGAGAAATTTGAATCTGCCTCAGTGCGTCAAACTGTAGCTATTTTAAGCTGGAAGCCAAAGCAGGGTGGAAGCTCCTTGCTTTAATTGAGAGACAAAGAAACACATATGCTCCAGCAAGTTGTGAACTGTTGGCTTTGCAGTGTTGTTTGGACGGCAAACATGGCAGGTCGGCTTGTTGTACGTGTATCTGTGTGTATTTGTGGAATGAGGAACAGCAGCCGGCCCTGCCTCATTCTGGTCCCACCCTATTGTCTAACAAGTCAAAGCGCAGTCCCACTAATGGCCTGCCATCAACAGATCTACACTGATAGCATAGGGCACAAGACTGGTTTGCATCCTGGACAGCATGGCAGTGCATCACAGTTACATAATCACACTGCATGGGTAACCACAGCACCATAACTTCGTCTTTGGTCTGCAAAGGAAACCCCACAGACAGACTGACCGCAGGAATGGAGCACCCAACCCTGAATGCGTTTAACTATACCACTGTCTCCATACCTCAAATTGCTAAGGCAAGCAAGCAAGCAATACACTTATACTAAATTCGTGCAGACAATGATCAGGAGTATTGGACCCGGAGGTCCACGGAAACTAACCGGTTTATTCACATATTATACGCAGATGACATAATTACAAAAGCAGGTGTAACGAATGCGCACAGCTTCACTGGCTCATTAGGCAAAGTGCAATTCAGCTGTGTAAGCTCTTCGCAATACACACGTTTCCCAAAAGCAGTAATAGCATCCTCAGTCTGTTAGTGCGTATCGGAGATACTTTTTAGCAGACTCGTTTACAGTCTTTCAACCCACTTGCCCACAGACGAAGGAAAATATGCAATATAGCTGATAATAGAACAAAATACGATTATGAATCTTTTCGTTATCAGTTGGTAAGAATCCCTGTGACCGATAAAGTGGACAGGTCCATGTGACGTTGAAACTGGCTTAGACTGACAGTTATAGGCATGAGAATTTTAAATAAAATGAATAGTGCTTTATCGCCCTTGGGGATAGCACTGAAAATGTGGGCATCCAAGTACTGGACACCTAACTTTCTTCTGCAGAAATGAAAGTCTAAAATGGACACACTAGGATTGGAATGCATCACATAATCAATTTGCTTCATCTAATACCAAAGCCTGAACTAAACCATTAACATAAATAGGTTTATTGTCAAAGTGACTGATTTGTCTTTAAATCCTGACTATCGATAATAATCAAAGTAATGTTCTGTAGTGAAATAAATCTGAAGCATTCAACCCAAAACACTGACTTCATCTTCACCTGAGTTCACAACATGCTGTGATCTCCATGAAATGGTTAACACACTTTTCTTAAGATCTGATAACTAATGCATCTCTGAACAATCTGAGTAATGTGCAACCCATATTTAAGATTCACGTAAAAGAGAAGAAAAGAACTCACACCATAACTCATTCTTTCTCACAAAGAATTAAAAAATTATGCACTTAAAGTTAATATTTTAAGGCAATTTGGCTGGAATATTTTCCAAGCTAAATCAAGATTACTAGAATCATAACTATGTAACCATAATCCCTTGCAACTGTTAAAAAATAGCCTGCAATACAAAGCATAAGAACAATGAAAACAGTCTCCTTTTCCACCGTAAGATTTACCTTCACGGCCTGGTTAATTCAGGAGTAGCAATTCCGATATATATCACACATACTGTATATGAGTTACAGAACATGCAATACATAGAATATTACGGTAAAGCTTGATCATCAGAATGTGTGAGTTGTTTATCAGACTTCGCTGATGATACAGCAGAGGAATTCTGTTAACTTTCCCAGCTGAACTCATGCAAACTGTGACTTTTTTGATGCTGAACAAGCTGTAATGCAGATCCTGCTTGCCACTTGCCTGATCATGGACGGTCTGATCTAATGTTAGTACCTGCTTTGGAATACAAATTACCCTCTATGGCTTTTAGAACTAACATACATAACATGGGTCCTGTTTAACAAACACCTGTCCTTTAAAAAAATTGTTTTGATTTATTTTCTGTTAAGTTAATGACCTCCCATGAATAACAGATCATCACCAAGGAATGACACTTGATTGGAAATTTAGCTTCTTGTACATTTTTCATAGACTACAGCTATCTCACTGAATTTCTGGAGGTCAATGACCCTTTACCAGCTGCAAGTTCCAATTGTTCTCTAACTTGAGTCCTCCAACAACCTTTTTTCTCAGAGAACAAGAATAGAAAAACTGCCTAACAGGTTCTTTTTTTCCAGCATTGACTGATAGTGTGGCACACTCACACCCACCGCAAGTTTTAAAACCTCATTTGTCCCATCAGTACTGTTAGGGGTGCAAAGCAGATTATTGGGGGTCCTACATGACCCCCAATCATGCTGTGTTGCTGTCTAAATCCCAACATAAACTGGATTTATTAAATAAAATCCATTCCTCTGCGCGAATTTCATGGCCAGAAAGTTCAGCCTCGTCCTCCACAGTCAGTCACAAGTGGAACCCAATCCACATTCTCCTCCCTGTGAAAATGGACCGCTTCCAAAGAGAGCATTGCTATCAGAAGCATCCTGCTTCTTAGTGTAGCATTGCTCACTTTCCAAACAGAAGGGCATGGCAAAGTGAAGGAGAGCATATACCCACTCACACAAACAAGTGGAACCATTAAAATACCAATATACAACTAATGAAAAATACAAGTGAATATGATTTTGTTGGAACATCAAAACAGTTTATTTTAAAGGGGCATGGGAACTCGGTCGTTGTAAACTAGAGCTTGAATCATTAAGGTATTTTCACCTTCGGTGCACTTCTGTGAACCGAATACAGATGGATGCATTAGGATTGTGGAGGACGTCTATTACTCACGCCACATAAAACCAAGAGTTGTTTCAAAATGAGAGCAGGGGCAGGGAAGGGCCATGGGCCCTCAGTATATCCTGCTTGCAGAAAGAACACATAAACAACCATTTTCCTCCTGAATACGTTCTGTGTCACAGATGTCATTTCTCTTGTACTGGGAGGATAGGCCAATTTACATAAGGCTGGTTGTGTAATCAGTCAAGATCAATATGTCAATACAATGACAAGCAGTTTTGTTTTGTTTTTTCTGAATTGTAAAGCTAACTATACTATACATGATGCTCAGGGCATGGGCTGACCTTCATCAGTCTCTGATATCTGCTGAACTGCATTTTGGTTTTTGAAGTTCTATTTGGTGAGTTATGAAATACACAATTGTAGACTTCCTGGATAACCAAGATTCTGTGAGTCACGGCAAGAGTAGGAGAAGGTGTACCAGTTTAAAGACTGGCCCGGTGGCATGGCAGAAATTTTCAGATGTTCATGCACTGACAGGTTCTGCTGGTGGTCAACAATGCTCATGACATGCTGAAGGGTGAGGCATGCGGGTATAAATCTTATATGGCAGAGAAAGCTTTCCAGTCCAATGAAACAAATATTTATAGCAAGGAAACTGGTTAGACTAACGGCTTGGCAGAGTTTTTCCACTTCTCAAATTGTGGGGAAATTTGCAATTTAAAAGCAGATATATTAATAAGAGTCATAACTGGTAACAGTGTCAAACTGCTGGTAGTAAATAACACTCGGAAACAGTAAGCTGCTTATAATGGTTAAAACCAGAGAAGGCATTATAATTGAGTTAATAATGTTAAATCTGTTTATAACAAAAAGTTGTGTTTTTTATTAAATCTTTTCATTTATGAGGATACTGAAGAAAATATGAATTACTGGTTATTAAATCACACTCCGTGGCCACTTCATTAGGTACATCTGCTCATTAATGCGGACGTCCCGCTCCATCAAAAAGCTAAATCATCTTGCTTCAAATGAATACATACCACAAGCAGAATGGGCCAAGAGTTACTGTCTGGCTAAGCATTAAAATGCCTAATATGCATAATCTAGGTGGTTTTAAACAGGTGCCAGACGTGGTGACAGGAAAAACAGCTAACTTCCTGTGATTGCCATGTGCAACATTGCCTAGAGCTTGCGAAGAACGCAGCGAAAAAATAAATCATCCAGTCAGCGGCTGTTCTGCTGCCGAAGAGCACCTCGTTAACGAGAGAGGTCAGAGGAGAACAGCTACACTCGTTAAGGCTAACAGGAAGGCCACAAGCGCAAGAACAACAGCTCAGTAAAGCAGTGGTGTGCAGAAAGGCATCGCCAAACGCACACCTCATCCAGTCCTGAAGTGATTTTAGAAACGAAAGGGCTCCTGCCAACACCATGTAGGGGTACCTCGCAAAGTGGCCCCCGACTATATGAATTAATCTCCTTCTGGGCCATGTAGAATGACAGGTTGAGAAGCAGAGTCAGAGATGGCAGTCCATCAAAAGGCAAGCACACGTGTGCTTCTATTCACACAACGTCACCCAGAGGAAAGCCAAACGGTCACTGGGAAAACGTGTACACTCTGCACACACAAAACCTGGGGCGGAATTTGATCCCAGGATCTGCCACTGTGGCCCAATGCTATTCATAATTATGTTTATTTTACGGTTTCTTTTTTGTTCTAATTCAACAAAATTAAAACAGTATATAACACGCCATATCCACATTCGGGGAATTACAGTGAAAACAGTCAATCCAGCCCTGACTTGCGGAAGACAAGCAACATTTTATAAATATATTTTGCAAGGATTCACCTATTTTCTTAACGTTGCTGTGCATAACTACACCTTCTGTACTGGAAGCATTCACGGTAGGCTTACACAACATTAACCACCCTGGGTCTCATTCTGGAGATGCTCAAAACCCAAGATATTTTGAGAAAACACTCAACCTTTCATACTTGGCTTTAGAGACAATACTATACACAAACAATGGCATGTATTTAAATATATTAAATTTAGACATCTCCATTTTGTTAAATGATTCTTTCCAATGCAATCTGATGCTCTGCTCTTTTATTTTCACTATCCCAAGTAACTCCGGCTAGCACGATGTCTGGTGAGAATAATTTATCGAGTTTTTAAAAGGTCATTGATATTATATATCAATACACAGGTTCTGAGAGATTGTGTAATAATGGAGGAAATGAGGCTTTGAGAATGGATTTGCTGGGGAGATTAACCATGCCCTGTCAGTCACTGTCCCAATTAACCTACTGTAGTTTCAATAAGGTAACCCATGGATGATAAACTTAACCAGCAGATAACTCAAATGGCACAATACTGCTACCTATCCCGGGTTTAAAGCCTCGCCATTCTTTTCTGTCCTTTTAAAATGACTTATCACACAGACATCCTTTCCATTAGCAAAGCATGCCCACTATACAATATCACACAGATTTCAAATACTCATAATGTCCAAATGTCACTTTGCAGTGGATATGTTGAATTCAAATTCTCCTGCTTGGTCAATATGTCATAAGCACTCTATTCTCAGGGTAACTAATGTTCTGCTTTTTTATGCATGAAATCTAGGAAGCGCCCTGATTGCAATAAACAGAAGTGGTCATACTTTCGAACGAGCACGTCTGTGCACATGTCCATGCTTAACGGTGTTTTGCATGTGATTAAGTCATGTACATTTAGAAACGTACCTTTTTATAATTCTTGTATCCTGCATGTGCTCTCCTGGAAGACCAAAAGTTCTTTTACTGAGGGTTTGTACAGGAAGTCAGTTGATCAAAAGAAGAAGGAAAAAATGGTCCGCATTCTCATAGACTCAATTATACATATTTTTAGATTTCCGTGAGATTTCATCAAGAGGAATGCTGACATTCTCTGGCATCGTTAAAGGGGCAAGCCCAGATTTTGCTCTGACAGCCGAGTTGTCCAAATTTTTGCTCCTTCTTCACCCCTGCAGTTTTTTCCATGTCCACAGTTTTTGCTTCAGGTATACATATGCAATGCCAAGCGTCTGTCTGCTGCTCACCACAGAAATTCAGTGCATGTCTTCATAGCATGGAAAGTTTGTTTATGAGCATAAAATCCAATTCATGCTAAGATGTGCCAAAGTGCACGTTTTATTAGTTCTTGCTATAGCCGCTGTATGCGAATTTTGTGTAGCTTTATAAAAAGAGAGTTTCCTAGACGCCTCATAAACGACCTCATTCATATCTTGTGCCCGTGTCGTTCAGGAATGTGTATGAAAATTAATTTAACATTGAACAGTTGGAAGTGACAGTCGGTTATTTTCTGTGGTACAGTTCACAGTGACAGGTACCCTCGCAGTTCTTAACGACTACTCTGACAGATTTAAAATTAATGAGACCTTGAAGCGTGGAATTACTAAAGGTAGCACTTTAAAAATCCTTTGCCACTTAAGTAAAACACACCATATGGAATCACTGTATTAATGAATTTCCACATTACGGCAGTACAGTAAGCTTTTAACGTTGAATTTGCCGTGTAGAACAGTGTATATAATTTACTTACAAATATGCACTTTCTCCTTGTAGATATGTGTTGAAAATCATGTCAGATTTGAGCATTCAGCTTTCTAGTCATTAAATGAATCTGGCATTTTATGTTAGTGCAACGACTCAAAAGTCTCCCACGAATTTAATTCCAAAGAAGTAACTAAAATGTGTAAAGTGCCATGAAAAAATAAAGTTTTCCTAATAAGTTTGTATCATATTTGTGAGGAACATTTAGGGAATTTGCTGATTTTTATAGGATATGTTACTTAAAGCTGGTGATCTTGCAGTTGGATCTTATCATTTAGAGTTTCACCTGGATGTTTTACCATGTATTAGCAAGCAAAAGGAACTTCAGTTATGCTTTGAGGAAACGTGAATGAAGGTATAACGGAAATGTCACTTTTATTTAAGGAGCATTGCTGTCCGTGGGATTTCTTTTTCTTTTTTTCTGAAATGCGTGGCGTGAATGTTCATCACTCAGACTTGCAGACCAGCAGAGGCCAGATTGTCTTCTTTACGGTCTTGCAGTCATACGTCGGTCTGAAGCGACTTGGGATTCGCGCTGTTCTCTCGAACGTTTTCCGTGCCGTTTCCTCTAGTCGGGCTTAACTTATCCAGAGTGCATAGCGACTGAGTCACCCCTTCTTCCATCTCCATGTACTCGGCTTTATCGGCCACGGAAGACGCCGAGCCTGAACTCCTGATCCTCTTGAAGAGGCTCCCCGGTAAGTACGGACAGGGAAGCGTGTTCTGGACCACCGGCGTCTGGTCTTCGTTGTCGGTTTCTCTGTGATAGAAGTAATTGAAGTTCGACACGATGACCGGGACGGGCAAGGCGATGGTCAGGACCCCCGCGATGGCGCAGAGCGACCCCACTATTTTGCCACCGACTGTTATGGGCTTCATGTCCCCGTATCCCACCGTGGTCATGGTAACCACTGCCCACCAAAAGGCGTCGGGGATGCTGGTGAACTGCGACGTGGGCTCGTCGGCTTCGGCGAAGTACACGGCGCTGGAGAACAAGATGACGCCGATGACGAGGAAGAAGATGAGCAGCGCCAGTTCCCTCATGGACGCCCTCAGGGTGTGCCCGAGGATCTGCAGACCCTTCGAGTGCCTAGAGAGCTTGAAGATGCGAAAGACTCGGACCAGGCGAATTATGCGCAGGATGGCGAAGGTCATCGCCGGCTGCCCGTTACCTTGGTGCTGGGCGAGATCTGTGCCAAGAGTAATGAAGTAAGGCAGGATGGAGACGATGTCTATAGAATTCATGATGTTCCTGAAGAACGCCGCTTTGCTCGGACTTGCGAAGAAGCGGACGATTATTTCGAAGGAGAACCAGATGATGCACGCAGTCTCCACGATGAAGAACGGGTCGTTGAACGGCGTCAGGTCACCCTCGGGATGGGTCGAGTTATTAGCCCCGCTGAAGGACTCTCTGTCGTCCCTGAACTCGGGCAGAGTTTCTAAACAGAAGATGACGATGGATATGACGATGACCAAGACCGACACGACGGCTATCCCTCTGGCGGGACTTGAACTTTCAGGGTATTCGAAGAGCAGCCAAACTTGGCGCTTGAACTCGTCCTCGGGCAGAGGCTTCTCTTCTTCTTTCACGAACCCCTCGTCTTCCCGAAACTTCAGCATGGCTTCTTCCCCCAGTTCATAGAACTTGACCTCCTCCGAAAAAATGTCAAAGGGGACATTGGCGGGTCTTTTTAACCGTCCCCCGGACTGGTAGTAATAAAGGATGGCGTCGAAGCTCGGTCGATTCCTGTCGAAGAAGTACTCGTTCCTCAGGGGGTCGAAGTACCGCATACGCTTCTCGGGGTCCCCAAGCAGCGTGTTGGGGAACTGGCTGAGAGTCTTGGTCTGCGTCTCGAACTTCAGCCCCGATACGTTAATAACGACTCTCTGGCAGCACGCGCGCTCGCCGTGAACGTTTTCGTAGCCGGACTGGGGACGTCTGTCGGTGAGTGAAGCGCTTTCTTCTTCGTCACTCATATTAGAGGCGAAACTTCTTCTCCTGCCGTTCGCCTCCTCACCGCCCCCGCCTCCGTCGTCTTCCTCCTCTCCCGCCTCGTCCTCCTCTACCATGATTTCCTCCTCGGATCCAAGTAGCGCCAACTCCGAGTGACGCAGATCCCCCCCTAGAACAGGACGGTTTCTTCTCCGGTGCTCCGCACTGCGATGATGCTTCTTCCTTCCTCTCAGGACCGTCTGTTGTTGCTCCGTGTGGTGCTGCTGAGCCTGTTGCGAAGAGGAGGAGGAGGAGGAGGAGGGGCGCGAGGCGGTGCCGCCGCCGGTGCTGTTGGCATGGCAGAGGGAGGCGGCGCGAGACTGATGCATCTGGTGGTTGTGAATGTTGGGGTGATGGCCGGTGGGACATTGCCCTTCGGCAGCCGGTCCGGCTTCGGCGGCGGCGGCGGCGGCGGCTGCCGCGACGCGCCACTGAGCCTGTCTCTCCCTCTCGCGCTCGCGCTCCCTGGCGCGCGCCTGTGCGTATCCGTAAGGCAGGTGACTGTTACACCCACCACTTTCGGCCCCTACCATAGCAAACTCCATTTTTTAAAACGACATATATGTATATATAATCTCGGTTGACGAATGCTTTAGTCCCACGGGCACCCGAAACAGGTACAAGACCGAAAGTCAATTTACATGCTGAGGCAGTGCATTCGACGCGGGGATGCTGCGGGTCGCGCGACGAGACGTCGTGAAGAAGCTCGCGCCCATTACGCGACGCCTGCAGCCGTTGGTGAAAGTAGTTTTGACATCACAATGAAACGTTGTAACGGTCCAAGAGTCCCGACGTTCCGTTAACATTGTTTCTATAGCTGCGCGTGTTTCATTTTCAAAGTTTTGTTTTTTTGTTTTTTTTTTGTTTTTTTTTTTGGTGGATGTCTTTCTTCAGTTCGACTCGGGAGATTCAAACGATATTGAAAAAGAAAAAAGAAATCATGGCTATGATATCCTTATCTTCAAACCATGCATTCTGAGGGTTCTTCCCTTTGCAGGATTTGCCATCAAAAGTATTCAGTCACAACAGGGCACATTGTCAGGTGTGTTTAATATTTTAGAGAACAATTTCAAAACAGTCGAATTATTATTTAATACTACATAATTCGTTTCTGTTCCAAAAAAAAAATAAAAAATCCTTGCACTTCCGTTATTTTGGAGATTCCAAATACGAACCATTTGTTGCTTCTTTTCATCGTGTTTTGCTCTCTTGCAGATGGGTAGAGTGCGCGGCTTCGCCGTCGTTTTCTCCCCTCAGATGTTCTGATTAACTACATTCCGTCGACGTGTACAGTAGCTAAGAGGAAAAACACAGGAGTATTACAAGAGGCAAATTGCTTCTTCGGAAAATTTCCAAAATAGCAATGTCCTTCTCCACACTGACAGGCTGGTTGAAGGAAATCTCAGCTGGTATCTAACTCGTAACTTGGAGAGGAACACAATACAGAAAATAGGCTAATATAGGCCAATTCAGGCAACATGAGACTCTGCGTGACTACATTTTGATAAAGAAGCACATGCAGTTTCCCTCTACAGAAACTGAGTCTCCGGTTCAGGCATGCTGCATATGGCTTTTTTATTCCCACCCAGAAACGCGCTTCATGCATCCGTACATGTTACTTACGTTTCAAAAGGCCAAACATCTTCTCATATCTTCCTTTTCTTTCCCCATAAAAACAATACTGTTGATTAACTGGGCTGTAATTTCCACATTGGCGTCATTTCCATTGTGTTTGAGAAACGTGCGTATGGCAACGGAACGAAGAGATGAAAATGGGATTTCTGAATTGCGTTCTATCGCGATGGACGCACTGCACTTTTTGAATCGTCTCGACAGAAGATGGTGTTGGGAAGTGATGCCTACAGCTTGGTGTGAGAGGCTAAAAGGAGAATACAGCCCTGTGCATTCTGCTGATCTTGCTATAGGTTATGATATTACAAACGGGCTCTTCTTAATAAATAAAATCATTCTAGCAACAGATCAAACAGCTATTAAATCCGTCTCCAGGTTGATGCAGCAATTCAACAGGATTATTCATCACTTGTTCTTCACCTAGCAAAAAAAAAAACTGCAGAATCTCCCGCTGCAATGATTCTTGCAATAAGCAAATGGTTTCTTACCATAGCAACGGTTCGAGATAATCAGCTATTTACAAAGTCGGCGTAACATGAATGCGCTGTTCCGTTTTCCTTGTTTCCTATTGTGCATGTGTTTTGGAAAGGCTTTACACCGTAGTGTAGCGTAAGGTAGGTTCTGTGGCGCTCCCTAGACTTAGATCATCCCTCAGTGGTTGCTGTGTGATATTACACGCCGCACTCCTATCGCAGTCTGAAGGTGTACGCATCTGGTACTTTGAATAATTACTGAAAAGATTTTACATCCTTAAGTTATTTTGATATTGATGCCTTCTTATTGAAATCGACTGAACGCTGGTGTGGAAAATACGTTATTTAAAGCTTAATAACTTGGTCAGAATTGCCGGAGGAGGGAGCTGAAGCATAAGAGCGCAGAGCAGGGGTACACCCTTGAGGAGATGCCAGCCATTTGAAGGTTTACAGGACATACACCCGCACACACCCACAATCACACACCACGGGCAACTGAGAAATGACGAGGGGAGAAAATTGTCATAGCCTAGGATTTGTAAACTCTTTGAATTTCTAAAAAGCTTACGTTTGTGAAAGATTCTGAACAAGCAGATTACCCTTTTAGGTCCCTCTCATTTTCACAATAATGCAAATGCATGGTTTAATAATAATTTTTTTTTTTTAAATTATTGGAAAAGCACATGCATCCACACTGCCACACCCTCTCTCTCCTGTTCCCTGGTTCTTCCCCCTGCTACCTGGTTTTCTCGTGCTGGACCTGGTTGCTGTGGCAATGCTAATTGCCTTGTTATGCACCTGGTGCTGGTTGCCTTGTTAAGCTCCTGGTTGCCTGGTTCCCTAGCCCATTTCCTTGTGTCAGTTCTGTTGGTTGGGAGACAGTCTTGATCTGGAAGCATGCTTGGTGGGTCCTGCTTGATCATACTGCCTCATGAAGTGTTCTAAGCCAGCGTCTAGCTCCCTCGGATGCTTAGGCCCTGCTACAGTATGCCTGCCTGTCTCAGTGGTTGGTATTACTATATGTGGGTAGCCAAGAGTGATCCAGCCTATGGAGGTAGGGGTACCCTGATCTATGGATACTCCATACCTAAGGATGGACAAGCCTTCCCCTGTTCTAGGTTCCCTTGTTCCTGTGTCCCTGTGTCCCCTCTGTTACTGTGCGCCTGTGCTCTGCTCTGCCTTGTTCATGCCTTGCCTTGCCATGCCATGCCATGCCATGCCATGCCATGTTTTGCTTGTCTGGTGTTCTCTGGCCTTTCTGGTTATATATGAGCCTCCCTGCCCTTTGGGTCTTAAAAGGGTTGAGCTGCTCAAAGAACCAGTTTCTGTCTTGCTAGGTGTGATTGTGTGCATGTGTCCGCCAGTGCTGTGTGATTGTGCGTTATGTGTTTCTCAGTACGGTGACACATACTTTCCATGGCTTTTCTGCTACTCATTATAATAATAGTTACTGAGTCCGTTCCAGAAAGCAGGCTTAACAAATCCTTCGGTGAGAAGGGAATCGGTAAATCTTGAAGTGGGGCTTCCAGTTCTTTCTCCAATCAGAGTTCAGGTTTGATTATAGGATTTGTTAAACCTGCTGTATTGAACGGGCCCCTGTTTTCTGGAATGGACCCATTATTATTGTTGTGTTTTTATTTGCAGATCTTATACTCTGAAAGAGCATCCAAGATCTCATCTGTTTTAATTGGCTTTAACCTTTCAGCTAACCTCCGACGCAGTTAATGAACAGATATTTTGGTTAACCTCTGAGATACAAGCTTTGACAGTCCTGCTTGTACTGTTGTGGTTTACATCATATCTCTCTGATAACACATTTCAAGTGGCACCCGATGACCATGTGTGACTCCCTCACTCAGACGAGATCATGGTCACTTCTAACGTTCTTTCTCCCCTACTTCGGATCCCTCATTAACACTGTCAGCTTACATCAGTTTTCCTAACACTTGTGCAGTTAGGGGAACTGTTAATTGTACCCGTTTCCTGTTCTTTTCTTCTGTGTGTGAGGTTTCACCATAACTCTCTGGATCTCTGCTTGAATGTCATGCCAGCAACTGAAGAGTAACCTTTCCAAGTCACATATACATTACAGCCGGAATCTCATCTCCCTTGACTTTTACATTTTAACAGCATCGGTATCCTAGAACTTGGGTGTTGCCCCTGACAACCAGGTTACCTCTCCACAGTGTATCCTTACATGTACATGCAGATCCTGTCTTTATAGTGTCCAAAAAATGTTTTGTCCGGGCCCTAGATTCCACAGGCGCTTCATTCTTCCTGCTTTTCCTCCACGTGTTTCCAAGTAGTATTTCAAATACTTTACAATGAAGTTACCAGTTTCATCCCCTAGGTAAAGATATATTACTCCTCTCCTGATTTTCTTCAGCTTATCTGCAAGCAGATTCATGTTCAAGGCATTGCTCCAAGCTCACCAAACAGCTCTATGCTCGAGATCTCTGTCTGTTGAACATCATCAACCCCAATATTTCTGTAAGACCATCACTGTGCACTAGCAATGGCTGGATGGTTATAAGTCACAAGTTATTAGCTCCAGGGCTCACCTGCACTTGTTACTGGTCCCTTGTTGGAAGCTCAGCCTAGCCACACTTGTACATAAGCTAGTCCCTTAATTGCTGCATGCTTGTGATGTATCTGCTGCATCATACATCATCTTAGACAAAGTCATCTGCTAAATTAAGAAGTAAATAAACATGTCAATGTAGTCCTTTCCGACTGGAATTTCCCCATATACCTATGCTCCCAGAGGTCTCTTCTATTACAATCCACTGACTTGAATGTATTTTGTCGATGCGTTTTGTGTTCACATCAGCTATTGACTCCTATATGATATTTCATTTTGTGACATTTCCTTTCTGTTCCAGAATGGTGTTCTTAACACCCTAGTGAAATATGGAATGTAGAACGTACTCCCCAATCACTGCAGTGAGACTCTTACTGTTTGAGGGAAAGTTTGCCCTCTGCTGGCAAACAGAAACCTTTTTTACCCTGTGGGTAGTCTGAAAAAAATATAAAATCTTTGTACAAAGATCACAGCATATCACTTGCCCATAAAAAGACAGTTATTGTTTGCCTAATTCATATTGCAAATAATTTGTGTACAGTAGAAAACAGAGCAGCTACAATTAGATAGTTGTTTCTTAACAGTAGTCAGACATAATACAGTGTTTTAACAGAGACGTAAAATGAAGTATCCTGTTGTTACCAAATCAGCAAAATTAACAAGTGACAAAATCCCATAATGTTTACGGATCCATGGCAGCCATCCATATGGCTAGAACACAGACTAAATGGCTCTCAAATGTTTGCGACCAAGATTTCTGCACACTTTTCTGCATAAGAAATCAGAATTCCTAAAAACTATGAAATTTGCATTTCTTTTATTTTAATGAAACTTTACAGTCCACTTTGAATTTGTTGTTCAGTTGTTTGTGCCATTTGTTTTTTACGTTTGTCCCATTAAAGTCACATACTAATGTTATATCCAAAGAAAGGTGAGTGAGGTGAGATTGCCTGTATCTAAAACATCTCAAACAGCTTCAGTTTTATAGTTGCACCTGACTGTTCAACAGGATACTTAATGAAATCCATCCCATTAAGGGTGGCTACTGCATTAAGCCCTGCAATCCCTGGGAAGCTCGTGAACCACTGTAGTTCTCTGTTATGGATGGATGGATGGATGGATGGATGGATGGATACATAACTGATGGCAAGGTTTCTTTCAAGAATAAAAATTACAGTGGGTCTGCTACTAAAAAAAAAACTACATACAGTAAGTGCAATAAGATATTAAGAAATAAAATGAACAAACACCAAAAATAGCATGGGCAGTGTAAATCGTATGCAAGTGAATGCATGCCGCTTTATGTGACAACAATCAAAATTAATTCGTCTGTTAGAGAACAAGGCAATTCCATCCAAAGAAGTAGATGTCAAGGTAAAACGAAATGACCTTTGTATAAAATTGGAAGGGCTGGACAAAATATGCCCTCCTCACTGGAGTATATTTTAAGTGATTGATATACCACAGAGACACTTTGGCTTTGTTCGTATTGATGGCCTTTCCTACTTCAGACAGCCATTTTAATAATATGATGGAGCTTTTCTAAGGCTGCCCTTTTCAGTTTTTCTTTCCTATTTCCTTATACAGTTCTGTCAGTGTCCTGGAGGATATTCTGTATAATTTGTTGCTGTGCAACACACTGCAAAATGTGAAAACAAAATTACCATTGAAATAACCATAAAACATTAAACTGCATGATGATAAAAAAAAATCATAACTGAGATAAGTCCAACTCCATTAGAAGTCAGGGAGGCTGGAATTAACAACCAACGGAAAACTTATTGAGAGCCAGTCAAGCTGTGATTATAATAACAAGGGGGTTGCTTTATAAAAATGGGGGCCCTGCAGAAGCTGAATGTGCAGGTGTAGGCTGACTTGAAGCCCCAGGTGCAGCCCGGAAGCAAAGTAAATAGGCAGCACGCAACCAGTTTATGGGAACTCTAGAGTTCATCATTGACAGCAGTAACATCACAAAGAGCAAGAAGCATCTTATCTGGGGAGTGCCCTACCATGTGCTCTGGGCATCCTCAAATAGACTCCAGGCTAACACTGACCTTGTATTGGAAATGTGCTTGGAAGATGGATGGACAATAAGTCAATATCTTACAAATGAGGTAATAAGAAGATGCTGGTTAGTTATCAAAGTTTAAAATATGCAGGTAATAAGGTAAAAAACACAGAGCTACTTATTACATCCACACGGTGGTGTCCTTTCTTAATGGATACAGATCATGTATTCCATTTCGTCAAACTGACATATGGGAACGCAATAACTCGGGAAACTGTCAAATTTTGAAGTATTTTGTCTAAAAAGTTATCAAAAAGTGCATTTTGTTTATGCAAAACAGATGAGCAAACTACACGGCTACAATAGCCAATGAACTATAGTTAATGACCGACCATATTGCTGAGCAATGTAATGAAGGTACAGTAATATTATACATCTTCATATAACCTGCACAGAGTGACTTACAAAACAACGAGACACGCCTGTGAAATGATCATATTGTCAGGAAATGAAACGGCTGGTGTAGAGAAAATGTTTTAATATAGTTCTGCATAATATGGACTTCATAAAACACAAATATTAGTCTACCACTAACGTCCCAGAGCAGGATGAGTGTGTGGGAAACGATGGGTGAAAGAGTAGCCTACTCAAGATGTAATTGACGATATGTATTCAATATTTTGGGCACACCATGAGAAGACAGGAGTCAGTGGAGAAGACACTAATGTTGGGAACGGTTGAAGGCAAAAGGAGGAGGGGACGGCAGAAGATGAGATGGATGGACAGCATGGTGGAGTCAATGAACATGAGTTTGGGCAGGCTCCGAGAGGCGGTGGAGGACAGGGCGGCCTGGCGTGCTGTGGTCCATGGAGTC
>JAACJT020000016.1:14876281-14891454 GCA_009936485.2 Gymnarchus niloticus | reverse complement strand
TGCTGTGGTCCATGGAGTCGCGAAGAGTCGGACACGACTGCGTGACTAAACAACAACAACAACAACAACAACAACATTCAACTTTAGTACTCAGATTTAGTTAACAGTAACAAAGCGTAAACAAAGACATTTTTGGAGTTATCAAAGTACATTCGCTGTAATTATGAAGTGTTTAATTATACATATTTTTTGTCAAGACATACTGAGGAAACATCAGTTTAGTAACATGACAGCGGGATGGCGAAGTAATCTTGTAATCAAATGTGGCCTAGACTTATGTTTAATGATCATTTCGAGTACAGCGTTTATAAAAAGATCCCACAGATTACGACGAAGACTCAGAAGAGCTTGAAATTGACCGACTGCAAATAAGGAATATACAATATAAAGTGTTTCTGACGGACTTTCTGGGCCGGTATCATGACCAGTACGAGGGTGCCTGTGGTGAGGCGACGCCGCGCTCGCGGCGGACCGTCACGCTAGTCCCGGTCCACCGAGCGCGGCACGTGACGCAGGCGGAGCTGCGCGCGGCGCGGCGCGGCACGTAACCCCGCGTTTTAATATGACATCACCGCCTCTTAGGAACAGTCGCTACACAAACGCCTATAATTTGAACATTAAAGGGCTTTTCGACAAGTTGTCAGATTTCCTGCGTTATTCGCGCGTGCGACCCCCCGAATTCCCGTCGCGTGGCCCTGGAATAAAAGGGACGGAAGCGAGGGAACACCGAATACAGGTAGCTAGCAGTTAGCCTCTCAGCTAATCTTGCTTGTACAGGAGTTTGTTTACAGCAGGAAAAAAAACAGAAATAAAACGAAATAATGTCCGATTTACTACGACTCTCAAACACGATGTCTAGCTAGCTAAACCAGAAGGTATTTGGTGTTTTCAAATCTCTCTGTTGGACTGAAATACGTTCTGTGCAACAAGTCGTTAGCTAGTAAGCTAACTATAACTCAAGTGTGTCTTTAAACGGAGGGATATTTTCAAAGCCTTTCTTGTTTAAGCGTTCGGATTTCATTAGGCAGCCGTTTAAGTGCTGTTTTTAAAAAAGGAAAAAAAAAAAAAAGAAATCCCATTTGAGGGGTTTCGAATTAGCTGGTAAGTCGTGAAGCGAAGTGACATGAGGCCTGCTGTCGCCTGGTGACCCGTTTAGCCTGAAGCAGGTGACCTGCTGGACGGTCTGAAGCTGGACGCCTTCAGCTTCTGTTCTGCCTTGGAGCCCAGATCACTCAGAAGTGAAACCTTAGGTTTTGTTACAGGCGCCTAGGCTTTCAGCGGCCTTACAGCACACACACACACACACACACACACACACTCACTCTTGATCATAATAATCCTTTAAATGCTCTTCTCATATTTAGTGTTGGGCAGATCGGCTGTCAGAGATGGGAGGACACCTACGGCAATGATGCTGCCGGCTGTGGAGAACACCATAAGACTGCTGTCGTCCTTTTAATGCAGGTAGGCTCATCCATGCCACGTCTGTCTTGATGTGTGTACCAGTTCTCCGAAGACATCTGCAATGGTGATCATTGCTTCACCTCATTTAACACAAGTGATGGACAAGTCAGGTCAGGCGGGCTTTCTAATGCCAGCCATAGCCAGAGATAACGCTGTGAGACAGACAGTCAGAGTCAAAGAAGGACTAAAGGAGGGCTCTTGGTGACTAAAGACTCTGGACAACATGGTTTGATGGTTAACATTAATACACATTTCAACCGATCCTTAAGGACATCTATTTTCATTACTGGAAGGAGGTTAATCCTACCTGCTTTTGGTTGAGGTCTGAGAAATACTTTTAAAGATAATCTTATAATTTACACTATCATGGTGTTAATCAGATTGTAAAATGTTGAAGCATAATTTTTGTCCATCTTGGTCAACAAAAATGCAAGGGTTAAAAAAAAAAAAAAGTGAAATTGCTACTTTGTGCCTAAGATAGCAGTTAGGCTTAGGATTTCCTGTATTTGAGCATCGGTTTGTTATGTGGTGATTTCTAGCAGATGAGTTTTAGAGAAGATCAGTCTTGAGACAGAACAAGGTTACTTTGGGTGTGAAATGTTCAGCAAATACATTGTGTTCAATCAAATCTCAGTCAACTGGCAAATAAAAAAGCAAACGTAAATGTCTGTGAACGCTGTGGCAAGAAGTTTTAGATTTTAATGTCATGCGTCTTATCTTTTCATGCTAAAAGGTCCTCTCAGAATATTCAGTGTTATATCTGCGTGTGTCATAAGCAGCTTATTTTAACTTTTGATATGCTGAGCAAGAGTGAAAGTTTGCTGAACTTTGAACTGAGAGATTGCATTGTTCCATATTACATTTGGTCCCTCTATTTAAGGCTTTCCAGTTTTTTAGGTCTTGCATTTTGTCGTCTTGTTGCCTTGGCCTTTGATGCTATTCTTTTGTCTTTATACCCTAAAAACCTGCCATAGCTTCTGTAATGGCAAAGGAACAAGTCATGCTAGTATGTTTTTCTGCCTGATTGCTGTATGATACATTTATTAAACTGTGCATGATTGTGGTGTGTGTCTAATTTCTTAAATATAGTGGAAGTGTGTTATAAAAGTTAAAGCCATGTCTGATTATACTGGGACATTTTTATTTCTTAATGGTTGGTCATTTTAATCTGTTTTTTGATTTGCTTATAGAAACTTGAGTGTGAAACCAGCAATACAGGCCCTGTGATTTTTTTTTTTTTTTTTTTTTAAATGGGCGGAGTACCCAAAATAACATAGTTCATACTCATTGCGAAAATGCTTACCCCTTTTTTTGTGCCTTAATGGAGTACAGAATCCCTCTTACATTCTTGAACTCCTTATAGCAGTCAAAAGCAGAAGGAGCTGAGAAGGTATGTAGTTAGATGGTTTTCTTAATCTTAACACAAGTTCACTTGACAGGTCTTTACAGCAACTAAGGCTTGGACTGACTTAATCCTGCCATTCTCTAGTAATTCCAGGTATTTTATATAAAACGGCAAAAGATTTTGTATGCAGTAGTGTTATAAGTTTTTGTATTTCTGAGAAAAGTATGAGATGAGCAATAGTATGTATAGTCAACTGATCTTCTTACAGTCATTGTGTGTGTATACTTAATGGATTAAGGAAAAATAGCTGTATTGATTTTATAAAGCGCACATTCAATCAATCAAATTTTAGATTGCAGTTGATGTTTGTGTTTAAATAATGGCTGGATGTGCAACTATATTGAACTATTAAATAACATCTATCTAATAACATCAACTATCAGTTGCTCATTTCTGATACACTAAACCATCAGGCTTTTATTTCTTAAAAGGTGATTCAGTGTTTTGCAGCATCACTTTGAAACAAACACTTGATTATACTTCAACAGTCTTTGACATTTTTCTATGTCAGTTCTGCTCATCCAAATGAGAATCCTGTGCTGTTAGTCTGTTCATGGTCTAATCAGGCAGATACTTTGTAATTATTATGCACTATATAGCAAAAATTATGCGGACTGTGTAATATCTCATTTCAAAACCAAGTAAATTAATAGGGGGTTGGTTTTCCATTTGCGGCTCTAATAGCTTCTACTCATTTGGAAAGGATTTACGTTACATGTTGGAAGATTGTTGCTGGGGTTTGCTGCCTTTAGGCCATAATAGCATTTGTATGATCAGGTGCCTTTCTGTTTGTGCAGCCTACCACTTCACAACTGAATTCTTGTTGCTTCTGCACATTTTCCCTTCACAGTCATTTCACTTGCAGTTGGTGAGGGCAGAGATTTGACAATGATGGTGCCACATTGAAGGCCACTGGCCTTCTCATTGTGACCCATTATGCTGCCAATGTTTGTTGCTCAAGATTGCGTGATTGTATGCTTAATTTTACACCTGTGTCAGCAATTAGAATGTTTTAATTAGCCAGTTCCACTCATTAATAGGGCTGACCAAATGTTTGTAGTTTTGTATTGTGTGTGTGTGTGTGTGTGTGTGTGTGTGTACACCTACAGAGATTGACATAAGTTGGTTTATTTTTATAGTGCCTTTCACAACACTGTTGTCCCGAAGCACTTAACAGGAGTGTGTGGTAATTACAATGTACATTGATGGAAAAAATGAAAAGGCCTGGAGACATCAGGGGAGAGGAACCAAAAACTGATCAGCAAGAAGGAAAACAAAACCTCTGGGGGTCCAAGGTCAACTGGTCACCCTCCCCCTTGGGCTTGCCACCATTATACAGAGCAGGGGTAGATATGAACAATATATGTATTGTATGTAATATACATGGTCTGTCCCAAAAGTAATGAGTGATTTTTTTTTTTTTTGCGCAGCACAGAAGGGCCAGGAAAGGAAAGTGGGGGTCGAGGCAGGTGGAGGGGGAACCCAGCTATACAATTTGACCTTCCTCAGTTGAGTCCACACCTTTGTAGCAGTCGGTACGTTAGCAAAGTGCATAGTAGTTTTTGCGTCTTGTCACGGGTGAAAACGCAGAGGAGTCTGGAGCAGCGTTACGCGATCAAGTTCTCCGCGAAACTCGGAAAATCTGATTCCGAAAGGTTGCGGTTGTTGAGGACAGCTTATGGGGATGCTGTTTTGTCTTCAGCCCAAGTCTTCAGGTGGCACAAGGCGTTCGAGGATGGAAGGGAGAGCATTGAGGATGAACAGCGCGCATGGCGTCCTTCAACTTCAAGAACTGAGAACAACGTGGCTCGTGTGAAGGCTGTTCTGGATAGGGACCAATGTTTGAATGTGCAGTTAATCGCAGAGGAGGTAGGACTACCGAAAACGGACGTTCACCGAATCATTACAGAAGATCTGCACATGAGAAAAATTTGTCCGAAACTGGTCCTGAAGAATTTGCCCGATGAACAAAAGGACAATCGTGTGTTGGTTTCTCGGGAACTCTTGGATCGTGTGACAAGTGAGGCCGACTTTCTGCAGCAAGTGATAACCGGAGATGAAACTTGGGTTTTCATTTTGGGACAGTTGAAAACGTCCAGGCAGCTGCGACGAGGGCTTTGAACAACATTTCAAGTGAAGACTTCCTCCACTGCTATGAAGAGCGGCAGCAACGCTGGAATCGCTGTATTCGATCACAGGAGCCTGTTTTGAAGTGGATAAACTATAATTGCGTGTATGTTCAATAAAAAACAATTTTTTTTTTTTAAATCATTCTCTTTACTTTTGGGACAGACCTCGTATATTCAAAGGGTAAAATGTGGTCGGGTTTATCACTCTGATACTGACATAAACATTAAAGTACGTGAAATTATGAAAATACTGCAAGGTTTTTCTGTCATAAACCACGCAGATGCGTGCCTGTTTTACATGACGGAAGTTGAAAACACAAGATGTCTAATTTTTGCAAGTGCTAAATTAGATATAACCTTCAGCTGCTGTAATTGTATGTATGCAAGAATAGTAATTAATGTTAATTACTTTCTATCAAATTGTACAACTCATAAAATAGAACTTTCTATGTAGTTGTACTAAACGGCAGTGTTAGATGTTACAGGTCATGTAACGGCACAAGTTTATGATGCCTTACTTTGTTGCTTCTGCTGACCTTACGTCAGCACTCAGGACAGTGAAGCCTAAGGCTAAAATAACCACTAATAGCACAGTGTACTTGACAACACATTTGAAGGTTGTCAGTACTGCCATCCTATGTATGACAAACTGAGCAAGACGTCTTGTTAATGGCTGACAATGACACGTTTCATGAGGACTGCTCATCAGAGGACTAATCTCATCAGTCACAGAGGAACTTTAGCCTTAAACTCACACAGAGTGTGTTTGGAACAGAGACTAGCCATCTACCTCCTTCCTGGCCCCTGAGACTTGTAAGTTGAGTAGAAAACAAACAGGTGTTCCAGTCGCTTGGTCGATAATGATACTAGGTCAGCTAATGTCATCGAAAGCTGGCGTGATGTCAAGGTTAACCTCTTGTAGTTTTGTAGAGTGAATGCCATTCCTGTTGTGGTGCTGTCGTGTAAGGGAAGAGGGAGGAGTCAGTCTGCTGTGAAAGTAAGGAAAATCCTGGGATTGTACTTGTGGTGAATTTCTGGTTCATAAGTCATGCCTGTATTTTCATTGCCTTTGATGGCAATTATTACAAAAGGCTACCTTTTGAGACAATGAAAAATAGTTCTTTGCTGCTGAGCTGTTTAGTGCTGCTCCTGGAGACCTGTGGCCCAGGCTGATTTTCAGTTTTCATTAAAATGCTCATTGGAGATAAAGGGTTTCAGATAAGATGGTCTCTCGAATTGAGTGATTCACTGCCTGGATGGACATAAAGGTCTGCTGTGTCAGACCTGAATAACAGTGGTGTTTGATATATTTACCATTTCATGTCTCACCCCCCTCAAAAATAATAGACAATTTGGAATTGTGCACCACCTTAAATTTGCTTTGCATAATAATTTGGGTATCAAAAATATTTTTGATCAATGTGTTTTAATGAAACTAATTTCTGAAGCATGATGGTAGTATAATATAGAATGTGCCTTATGTTGTCACAGTATGAGAAATATGGATCGCTCTCCTCAAGGTTGTGATAACATCGCCATTCTCAGTGGAGTCCCTGGAATGTTTGCTTGATGTTTTTCAGCTTATTGGCTGTGAATTCCTGGGCCTGTTTTAGATTTCGCTGCACATTGAAATCTCTGCACGTTACACCATGTTGAATTTAAAATTCTGGTTTTCGGCTGTGATACTCCTTTACCCTTGTAGATGTCAGTTGTTTTAGTCTGGTGTTAAACTCTCATTCTACCAAGCATACATCTGGAAGACTGAATGTTACGTTGATCAAAGAAGAACATTGTTTGGCCTCTTGGTTTTCTTTTAGTTCTCTGCTTTTCTTGCAAACATGTTGAATATAGAACTTGCAGGATGTCCTGTCTTTTAAACATCCCTCTGGCCACATACTGTGTCGTGTACCATAGTTGGCCTTTCGCTTCATGTGGCCCTAGGGTGGGGTTGTAATTTCCCATGTAATTTCCACTCGTCAGCAAGCACAAGGTAAAAAAGAAGAAGGAAACCCATGCAACCTTGCTAGAAGTGGAGGTCTTTGCCTCCTGCGAAACGCTTTGTTCATCACTTTCAGTACTGTTGGGAATGAGAAAAGGCCAAATCGTCCTTATAACACCATTCACAGGAAGAGGAAGTATGGTGCTGGGGGCATTTTTAATCTATACTTACTCAGGGGAAACTTGTACAGCATGGAGTATGTCGGAATGCCTTTTCTGTTGCGCATAAGTCATGTAGACTTGACTAGTAATGGAACTGTATAACCTAGACTTTCAAACTAGTTGTTTTTGTTACAGGAATACGGTCTTTTGTTTGGGCTGGAATACTGTAGCCATTTGATTTTTTTTCCTGTCTGTCATTCTTTCTACCTGTCTGTCTGGTGTTGTCCTCTTGATTGGTGATTGACCAGCAGGAAGTCCACGTCATTTTTTTTTTTTTTTTTTTTACCTGTCTGTGAAAATGACCTTATTTGTTGATTTCCCAGGGCGAAGGTTGATTTTCGTTATGACAAGCTGCTGTGAAAAAGATGTCCGCACTGTCTGCGACTACTGTCTCTGATGGCCATGGTAAAGTTTATCAGCTCCATTCACGTACTCGAACAATAACTGTGGTTACACAAAAAAAACAGCAGAATTGAGTGGGCTAAATAATTCTAATCTGTCTGCCTTCCGTATATTCAGGTGCTGCTTAATCTGCATCCATCTGTGCCATTTACTTTATGGGCACATTTATGCTCATCTGCTGTGTGATTCATGTCACCTCGTAGTGTAAAACTTCTTTTTAATACCTGGATAGTGTGAATGAGTACATCAGAGAGAACCAGGAGGGCTTTTGGTCTTGGTAAGTTTGGTGGTTTTTGCATTGCTAGTTTGGGTGTCCCCCAGCCTAAAGAGAAGTGACGTGCGTAGCAGCCATAGCTCAGCGCTGGGCCTGAGTCACCAGCTCTCAGTGACTCAGGCCCATGTGAAGAGCTGCTTTATTTGCCCAGAAGGCCACCTCCTCAAAGAGGTGCTTTGGAAATGGTCACTAGTAGCCATGAATACCAAACTTGAGAGGGTGTTTCACTGTACTGTAGATTTCAGCTGCCTTATGCAGTGCAGTTTCACAGAAGGTTCTCAGTACAACTTCAGGGTCTGTTACTAGGCAGACTCCCAGACCCTTTAGTCGTGCTGTGCTGACCTTTGTGTCGGTTTTCCATATGGGTGACAGGTTATGTGGTAAATAGTTCCCTCAGCAATTAGGCCAGTTTTGGTTTTTGTTTTTTTTTTATAAACCATGTGACGTGTGGCAGAAGATGAAGCTGTATTTTATCACTCAGTACTGGCATTGGCTTATTGAACCTGGCATTTCAGTGGCTCATTATTCTTTCAGGTATTTCCAGCCGGGTGTTTGCTATGGCATAGTGTCTGCTGTTCCATGGAAAGAGAAAATATACGTGAATTTTTCTGTCACTGATGTGTGAGTACCTGTTTACTCTATGGACTACTTGAAAATGAATGCTCAGAAATGGAAGTAGACCATTTCCTTTCTTGCTTATTGTATCAGAATTTCTTAGTAATATCATATAGCCTGACCAGTGTCCCATTCTGTATCCTGTTGCAGTACTGGTGGTCACAGGTTTACGTGCTGAATTCCTTAAGGTCTTGCAACTGTGTTTTGCTCACTAGTCAGGCAGATCTGACTGTGGAAACTTTTGCCTAACACAACCAACTTGAGACTTGCTCACAAAATCTTAAGGACTTTAAGTCAGAATAAAAATAAATAAATGAATCAACAGCAGAGGCCTTGTGGCATGGTGAATCGGGGGCTGGAGTATAAATTGATCGTCTGTCTGAAACGTGTGTGTGTGAACAAAAGACCTTTTCATGAAAATGTCATCCAGGCTTGTTTTGTCAGTAAGAGTTATTCAGCAGTTTGACATGGCCGTGATTCATTCCAGCTAATTCTTACATTGCAGAGCTTAAAGAGCATTTATTTTTCAGCTTTGCATGTTAATATGGAATCCATCCATCCATTTTACAGACTGCTTATCCTGAGCAGGCCTGGAGCCTATCTCAGGCTTCTTAGGGTACAGGATATGGTGGGAGACACCCTGGACTGGGTTCCAACCCTATGCCAAGCACAATCATACATGCACTCTAACACCCAGTCACACACTCTGTGCAATTTAGAAATACCAGTCAGCCTAAATCATATATTTTTGCACTATGGGAGGAAACTGGAGTACCCAATGGAAACCCACAAAGCACGGGGAGAACGTGCACACTCCACGCTCATGGAGCAGAGGCGGGATTCGAACCTCCAACCCTGGAGGTGAGAGGCAACAGTGCTAACCACTGTGAGCAGGAAATACCATAAGCTTGAAATTGAGTTTAAAATGTTTTAACTGAGAAGAAACTCTATAAAAGATATATTTTCCACCATCTGAACACAAGTCAATACCTTGGCCTTTTCCTCTTTTCCTCCCTGCTCATAATGAAGGGCTGGTGAATGATGATGTCACTGCCTGATGGCCTCCCTGATGAACCATTATTCTCACAATACAGCATAGCAAACCTGCTGTAGATCAGGGTTTGAATCGTAAGGTCCATTTCATTTTGATATGTCTTTTAGATTAAGCATTAAATTTAGATTAATGTCAGCAATGTAAGAATTTAAATTCCTTTTGGTACTAGCTCACAAGAAACAATCTGACAGTCCTTTGTAATTGATTTTGAGGTATTTTGAGGCACATCCCAATCATAAACTGTATATACACCTATCAGAACTGACCAGGCATAGATGTTTTGTCTTTTTTTTTTAATTTTGTCCGATACTAAATCATAAAATTTGGATCAGATGAGCATACTCTGGTGTAGGAAATAAGTGAGGGCTGGCCTCCAGCCACTAGGGCCATTAGCTCTCCAATGTCCCTCCTTCCCTCCTGTAGACTTCAGCCTGTTCCAGACGTCACTGACAAAACATTTGGAATATGTTATTGGGGCACCTGAATGAGTAAACACAGCAGGATGGGGGGAGGTGTGAGAGGAGTGGGAGAATGGGTCACTGAAGGAATTGCTAGGTTGTCTACCCCCGGAACATTCTGCAGGTGTTCCAGGCTGCAGGGGGGATGCAGGGGAAGGAAACCCCAGGTCAATGTAACCTTGAAGCCCTTCTGTTAGAGAGCCAGTTGATGTGCTTTACCTCATTGTCTCCATGCAGCCAGCTGAATGTCCCTCCCACTATGGGATTGTGGGCTGATGGGTGGGCCCTTAAAGTCCAGTGTGAAACCTGATCCTTCTGAGGAGTTTAGGCTACAACGATGACTTTCTCTTGGATGCTCCTCTTAGTGATGCCATGACTGCATTGTGTCTGTCACATCATTGATTTGGAGTATCTGTAAACAGTTAATGATTCAAGTGTATGCCCTGTTCACTGGCGTTACAGTTTACATAGAGTGTGAACCTAAGCTCCCTAACCATCCAGAGATTACCTCAACCCACCTAAATGGGAGTTTAAGTTATTATACATTGGATAATCAATGTTTTATTTTGAGGCTTTTGTTTTTCTCTTTGTGACTGAACCTCTTTTGAGAGCAGCTCCACTGAAATCCATTTAAGCACTTACACAAATGGGGCTTTCTGAAAGGGTCAGGGTTTTCCTGAGCATAGGTCACTAATGTTATCCACAGTCCCCCATTATGCATTTATCTAAAATGTGAGCAAAATAAATAAGCTAGCTTTTTTTTATTCTCTGCCTGTAATGCCAAAGCACAGTTTGTCTGGCCATGGTACAGTATGTTAGCCGTGCACATAGGCCTAGTAATTTCTAGCTAGTGGCATTTGGAGAACTCTCAAAATACTCTGCAGCATTTCCTTTCTATGTGCATATTTCAGAAAAAGTCTTCACATTGTACATAGTGAAAGATCAACCCTGAATGTCTGATCGGAAGGAAGCTTGACAAAGGTGTGCATGATGAGAAGATTCAGCTTGTGTTCCTTCTTGCCACTATGATGTCGTGTAGCATTTCTTGGTTTTATTTTGCTCTCCTCCACTGCAGGTGAGATTAAATTGTTGGGGGTGATGCCAGAGCTGGACTCAGGCGTGGAGGTGCCCCCTAGTGCCGTGTTGACTCACAGCAGCCATGATGGGACTCTGCAACCCCTCCACCTGGGGGGCCTGCAGGGGGAGCCCATGGGACCAGGGCTGCAGTGTCCCCTGTCTATGGACTGTGACCTCAAGACAGACCCAACAGGTGAACGACGGACAGTTAACACATCAGAGACAAATAGACTTGTTGGATGTTATTTGTACTTCACACAGTGTAGCTGTGTTTATTTCGGCCATGTGACCCTTGCAGAGAATCAGCCAGTGAAGAGGAAGAAGGGTCCGGCCCCCAAGATGCTGGGCAACGAGGTGTGCAGCGTCTGTGGAGACAAGGCCTCGGGCTTCCACTACAACGTGCTGAGCTGCGAGGGCTGCAAGGGATTCTTCCGCCGCAGTGTCATCAAGAGTGCCCAGTACACCTGCAAGAACAGCGGCAAATGCGAGATGGACATGTACATGCGACGCAAATGCCAGCAGTGCCGCCTGCGCAAGTGCCGGGAGGCGGGCATGCTAGAGCAGTGTGAGTGGTTCTACCGTCTTCTGCCCGGTCATCCGGTATCTGATATCATAGCTATTGCTTTGCTGAGGCTCTTGTTTGCATTGCCTTTGTGGGCAGAAATGTTGAAATATGATGTGTTTGTATCCGTCCGTCTTCCAACCACATATCCTGGTCAGGGGCCTGGTGCCTCACCCAGGCAGCATAGGAACCCTCAGGAAAGGATGCTAGCCCATCACAAGGGCAAGACCACACTCGCACACTGTTGTAGACTACAGACAGTGTAGAAACACTGCACATCTTAAGACTGTGGAAGGAAACTGGGGTACCTGGAAATAAGATACTTGACTTGGGGAGTGCGTGGAGATGCCACACAGAACATAGACACTGGGGGTATACCATAATTCAGTGGTACTACCCAGTGGCCATTGTGCCGCAATCTGGATGCATCTGTTAGTGATTTGATTCGTAAGAAAAATCATCATACATTTGACTGGAATGAATTGGTGCAAGCTTGGCAAGTGGGCTTTCTGGTCACATGATGCAGGCTGTGTTCCCACGACTCAGGTGTCCTCTCTGAGGAACAGATCAGGCTGAAGAAAATGAAGAAACAGCATGAGGAAGAGTCAGGCCGCAGCTCTGTTCCGCAGACCACTGCCATGCCGCGGGCTGAGATGGCCCAGCTGGCACCGCAGCAGCAAGAGATGATCGAGAAGCTTGTGACCATGCAGAAACAGTGCAACAAGAGGTCCTTCATCGACCAGCCCAAAGTGACCGTGAGTTCTGGCAGATTGGCGAGTTTAGGCCAGTCTAGGTCTTCATCTTTTATAGTTTAAACCCCTTCTGATTGTTTTATCTGGCGACAGCCGTGGCCTCTGAACCAGGACCCCCTGAACCGCGAGGTAAGGCAGCAGAGATTCGCTCACTTCACCGAGCTGGCCATCATGTCCGTGCAGGAGATCGTGGACTTTGCCAAGCAGCTGCCCGGCTTCCTAGAGCTGACCCGAGAGGACCAGATCGCCTTGCTCAAGACCTCCACCATCGAGGTAATGCAGAACCCTCTTCATCTCTGAAGAAATACATAGCAAATCTGCTTGTGCAAGGCACCCGTCAGACTGGTGACTGTGACGTTTTGTTTACAAGAAATTTTCTAGTGATTTCACGTTCTGCTGATAAGCCTTTGCTCAGTGCCTGTTCTTATCAAGGTCCTTCCCTTTCTTTCCGTATTAAAATGCTCTTCAGATCATGCTATTGGAAACCTCAAGGAGGTACAATCCTGACATTGAAAGCATCACCTTTTTGAAAGACTTCAGTTACAATAAGGAGGATTTTGCAAAAGCAGGTATATAGAAGTTTACTGTTTATCGTTCTTCAGTAAATTCAGTCTTTCCAAAGTTCTTCTGTATTTCCAGAAAATAGCCTTTTGAATGTATTCTCATGTTGTTCACAGGGCTTCAGTTTGAGTTCATCAATCCCATCTTTGAGTTTTCTAAGGGCATGAATGAGCTGCATCTGGATGAAGCTGAGTACGCTCTGCTCATCGCCATCAATATCTTCTCAGCAGGTTGGAGAAGTTTTACTACACTACAAATTCAACACCACTGCCAGGAAAGAATGCCGTAAAACACAGTCCTCCCCAAACTGACTCCAAATTCTGCAGCTTTGCACCTGTCTGTTATTAGTGATTTACCTATATGGCTATTAAGAGCTGTGCTGAAAGCTCTCTTGTGGCCCTGACCAGCATAAGTAGTTAGTGGATGGATGGGTTATTGAGACCAACCGCTGAAAGAGTACATGTTATATGTACAGCTCTGTTTACGAGGCAGAATTGTGAAGATCTCTGAAACCTGCAAGTTCGTGTTCGTCTTCATAAACTTCATAAATTTCACTCCATTTTTTTCAGTTCGCTGCAGCATATTTTGCTGGAGTAGTTCTCTTTAAGCATCTGTTTCAAAGGTCGTAAGCACTGGGCCACCTGTTTCTGCATTTTACAGACCGTCCTAATGTGCAAGATCATGATTTAGTGGAAAGGCTACAGCAGCCATACGTGGATGCTCTTCATTCTTACATCAGGATAAAGAGACCCACAGTAAGCACTGGAACTGGCACAAAATATTTACTCATGTTATTGATCTTAACTTACTTTGAATATCATTTCTCACTTTGTGTTTTTAAGTGGATCCTGTATTGTGTCACAGTGTAAAAGATCACCTGACTGCCTCCTCCAAAACACTGCTGTCCATTTGACTGTTCTACATTGCTGTTGTTTATGTTGTATTAATGAACTTGTCCTGCCTGGTCCCAGCCCTCCCCCATGAGTCTGATTCCTTCCAAGGTTTCTTTCTCCTGGGGGAATTTCTCTGGGGACCTTGGGCCGGGACAATGTAAAGCGCTCTGTGACATTTCTTTTTGTTAAAGGTGCTATATAAATAACATTGAATTGAATTAAAAGAGGCACTGAACAAGCATTTGCCCCAGAAGTCATTTGTTCATGCTGCACTTCAGCAGCAAGTGTCATGTTGATGTAGCTCGAAGATCTCACCTGAAGTCAAACCCTCCACCTCTTGCAGGACCACCTGATGTTCCCCCGCATGCTGATGAAGCTGGTGAGCCTCCGGACGCTCAGCAGCGTCCATTCAGAACAGGTCTTCGCCCTCCGCCTGCAGGACAAGAAGCTCCCGCCCCTCCTGTCTGAGATCTGGGACGTCCATGAGTAACGGCCTGGCCTCTCCTAGGCTACCCTCAGCAGTACTCGTATCCCTTGGTAACTGAGGAGCTCGGAGCAGGGTGCACCTCCGTAGCTTTGGATCCCAGTAACAGACATGATGTTTCCCATACACTGGGCATTTCACTGTCATGTTCAGCTCTTAATACCACAGCTCCTGGCCATGTATTCCTCTCCGTGATGCAAAAATCTAAAGGGACAACGCCAAAGTCAGCAGTCTGAATGAATTTTATTCTTCTTAATGCAGGTTCTTAGGACTATGCCTCTTACAAATACCGCCTCAGGAAATTCTAGGCTTGCTTTTCTGACATCAAACATTTTCATTTTAATTTTCTTTTATATGATCCATCCAGGGTGAACTATGGAGAATTCAGACCAGGGCAAGAAATAATCAGCCCTAATTCTCTAAAGCAGTTATAGGTATGGCTGACAGCTTAGTCCATACAGTTCAGATCAGACTTGACAGCCATGGTTAATACACTGCATCGTTCACTAAGATGGTTGGGGTTCTTGAGCAGGGTGTTTCTAGCTTCAGTGTAGAATGCATACTGTGTCACTGTTTAGCACTGATGGCAATTTGATGTTGGTAGTTACTATTTAATATTGCCCTACAGGTTAGAGGCAAGGCTTAAAACGATAATACTTTGTGTGTATAAAAAACAGGTATATCTGTACATAGACAAACATGATAAAACAGTTCGTCTTAATCCCTTATAGGAAACTACTGTATTCCATTTCCAGTTGTCTTCCTCATTGAGGGAGAGTGCAGTCTACCCTCTCGCCCCCGCTCCCCCCCCCCCCCCCCCCGACTCCGCCCCCCCTCCCCCACTCCTCCGTCACTTACCCCCGGCTCCCAAACATGCCTTACT
>JAACJT020000016.1:14863366-14876181 GCA_009936485.2 Gymnarchus niloticus | reverse complement strand
GCCTGAAGTCGTAGTTTTACACCAGCATGAACCTGATTTAAACATAATCGTCATTGCCTGCCTAAGACTTTTGCACAGTACTGTAAGTGTTGAAAAATGTGTGTTTTTCATTGGAATGTCCCTTTCATTCCTTGCATACTACAATTAATATTAATAGTGTAAACTAATGTATGCTTTTGTCTTTGACAGTGTCATTAATACGTTTAGTACCAAACATCACATTTTAAATAGTTGAATACATTTGTAGAAGTCATATGTTCATTGTAATGCTGTTGCTTCTCTTTAAATGCGCACTGTACACTGATGAATGAATTTATTCTTTAGATTTCCTGCTGAATTGGCATTTTGATATCGTCTATCACTCAGATTAGATAGCTCGTCGCTGCCAGCCTTCTGGGCCCTATTGACTTTCTGAGTCTTGAGATTGTACAGCTAGCCGGATTGTTCGTCTCTGGCCTGCAGGCAGCCCAGCAGTGACAGTGTGGCCCAGACCCCCCAGCTCCTGAGGCGTTACCCTCTGGAGGACCACGCTGACTTTGCACTGCCCCCCGACGTGGTCTTCTTCTGCCAGCCAGAGGGCTGCCTGAGTGTGCGGCAGAAGAGGATGAGCCTACGGGACGACACCTCCTTCGTGTTCATGCTCACCGACAAGGACTCGGGCGTCACGCGCTATGGCATCTGCGTCAACTTCTACCGCTCCTTCCAGAGGCCCGTTCGCAAGGCGGACAGGGCCGAGGGCCACCGCAGTCGGGAGAAATGCCCCAGGGGGGATGGCGGCCCGGCAGACGAGGCCAACGGGGGACGTGAAAGCGTGGCCGATGAGAGCGGTGGCCCAGGCCGGGAAGGGGCCGAGTCCCCGCAGGGCAAGCGGAGATCCCGGATGGGTTCGAGGAGCCGCAACAGCACCCTGACTTCCTTGTGCATCGTCAGCCACTACCCCTTCTTCTCCACCTTCAGGGAGTGCCTCTACATCCTAAAGAGATTGGTGGACTGCTGCAGTGAGAGGCTCTCCAAAAAGGCCAACCTTCCCAAGGGCATCCAGAGGTGAGTTCCCTCATCACTGCTGTTTGTTCTGCTGCTCAGTGACCCGTGTCTCAGCCACGTACCTGCGTAAGAAGCCAGCTTGTTCTGCCGGTTGTCTAATAGAAACTTTCATACGCATAAGCTTAAAGATTGCACGGCTTCTGAAAGAGTGAAGAAGCTTGTTTGCTTTTTTGCTTTTTCTTCTGAATTTGCTAGCAAACTTTTTTTTTTTTTTAACCACCTGATTTTTCTGAAAATCTCATTACTGAATACTTGATCTTGTTGATTAGATTATCTTCACACTGTACACTATATCGACATTTTTAATTCTTTCTTCTCCTGTACCTTCTACTTGGAACAGGCTCCGTTTAATAACGTAGGGATCACAATGTTACACCTGTCCAGTGTAGTCAGTTGAGGGCAAGTGGGCTTCCTGGAAAACCGAGATCTTTCTCTCCTTCGAGTCACAGGTCAGGGCCATAGATCAGGTTCAGATTAATTCATTGCATAACGTTTGCTTTTGAGCAGAATCCTGGGAAGGCTTGACTGTCGACTGCGGCCAGTTTTGCTGTGTGAATGCCAGTCCCAGGGTGCTTCATTATAAATGTATGTATGTAGCAAGGAGCAAATAGTCCTGGGGCGACTAACCTGTACAAAATCCTGCTTAATCTTAATCTATCTGAACGTCGTACCGTATGATGTTCACTGTCAATAAGCCTTGAACTCATTCTAAAAATTCATTTTAAGATTACAATAAAAAACAGTGAATTACAGCATTTGTGAAATTGTTACGGTGTGTAGAACAGCAGACTCCTGGACGGGTGTCAGGTTAGCCAAATTACTGTTAGTATGCCTAATTTCCTCGCGTCTTGTAGGCTGTGATCTGGCCGTGCTCCCAGGGTGACCCCACCCCTAGCAGCTGTTGCTTTGAGGTTCGGAGAGGAAACTGAAGCTGTCAGTGGATGTTACCATTTGCTCTTTAGTGGCACTAATGAAACACCCCTGGCTCTTCCCAGGTGACTTGTCATTTCAGCTTGGTCAATAGGAAATCCTTTTGGTCAGCGATTCATTTCCTTTTGGCTTTGGCTTGTGTTCGACCAGAAAAATCCAAACATTTGGCGCCGACTCGGACCAAAACCATCCACATCCCATAATGTAAAAAGCTTTAGGCAAACCCCAGTTGTGCTAGGGTTCCGAAATGCGGTTGTCTTCCGAGGGGGCGAGACCATTTCACTTACTGGTAACTTAATTCACTATTGATTTTTTCTCTCTCTCTCTCTCTCTCTCTCTCTGTCTCTCTCTCAGCAGCCAAGCCAACTGGCCAGTCCTGACCGGTTTATATTATGCAGTCAAATCATTTCTGTGCCAAACTCATACTTGTCCCCAGAGTTAAATTCATACCACAGCAATTCATAAAATGCCAAGAAGCCTTGGGTAACAGTGAGCCATTTATCATTCCTCCATCTCCATTATCGGTCTGCCAAGGAAAGTGCTTAATAATCTCTCTACTACTGCCGTCATTGTTAATGAGAGCTTTCTGGGATAGGATTTTATGGTCTGATTTTCACGTGGTTGTTCTTGCTTTCTCCAGCTAATCCTCTTCTTTCATGGTCCCGGTTAATCTACATTTTTTCTATGGGAAGGGATATGAATGTGCAAGGATGTAAATGAATGCTATTAAAAGGGGTCTGTCAGACTCATCCGTCTCTCTATAGGTCCTGCCTGCATCCGGCATCTTAATTTGTTTGGATTGTACAATACAGATTATTTTCTACAAATATACCCACTTTACCTCTGCTTGCTGTGGGAATGCTCTAGTCATTTACTGGATACAGTAAAAAAAAATTGGTAAGCTTCTATTTAAACACAGAATGGAATAAGCCCTGTTGAGTTTCATTCTCCCAATTCAATGATGATTATTTATTTATTTATTTTTTTGGACAGCCCCCCCCCGTGGTCTGTGTTTTCTGTTGGTTGGTTTTATTTCAGGAAAGGTGTGTGTTGCAGTCTCTTACAGCAGGATTTGGAACAGCTGTGCCTGATATGACCTGCATCTGGGAGGGCTTGAGCCTCTCCCAGGCAGCACACACACACACGATGGGCAATTTAGAGACGCAAGTCAGCCTGTCTACATGTGTTTGGACGGTGAGAGGAAACCAGAGTACCTGGAAGAAACGAATGAGAGGTGGAGAAAATGCAAACTCCACCCAAAGAGTGGAGGCTGGGTTTGAACCCAAAACCCTAGATGGTGCTCACTGAGCTACTGTAATGCTGAGTAATATCAAGGTGCCATCAGCTGTATGGCTAACTCATATAGTGTATAGTAAACATGGCTGGCCTGGTGTCTCCTCCTGCAGGGACAGCATGTGGTGCGTGTTCACTGGAGCTCTGTCAGTGGACGAGAACAGCGGCATGCCACTGCAGGACCTGCGGGAGATTGAGGCCTGGGTGTACCGGCTACTGCGCTCCCCGGTTCCGACTGCTGGCCAGCAGCGCGTCGACGTGGAGGTGCTGCCTCGCGAGATGCAGCCAGCCCTCACTTTCGCCCTGCCTGACTCCTCCCGCTTCTCCATGGTGGACTTCCCCCTCCATCTGCCCCTGGAGCTGCTGGGTGTGGACGCCTGCCTGCAGGTGCTCACCTGCATTCTGCTGGAGCACAAGGTAGCCCCGCCTCCTGGGTGCTGGTCATATGCCATATGTTTAGCTCGTCCCCTCTAAACTGCCATGGCCAGGCTGAGTCATACTGTCATGTGATGGAACCTCTCCTGAAACCCCTTCTCTGCAAGGGTGAATGCTTTTATTTGCATTAATGTTATACCAAACTTGAGTAAAATATTTCCAATCCAAATATACACTTTAGGATCAGTTTTATGAAAAATTGTTCTCATCTCCAGCTTAATGCAGATGGAGCGCCCAAGTGGCCAAATAAATCATAGCAAGGGATGTCAGGCATTTTAAGGAGCTCTAATCTCAACCTCATTTTTATCAAAGTCATTACATTTATCACTTCGCCTAACGGCCAGATTGACTTGCATCAAAATACAAGGGTCAGTTGCTCTAAAGAGCGACCTGTGAATTGAACTCCCAGCCCTGGAGGTGTCAGACATCAGTGTCCCCCCCAAATCCATCATGATAAACAAAATAATTAACTTCATATAACAAAAGAAATCCTTAAATTATTCTCAAGGTATACTGCCCCCTGTGTTTTGGAGCACATCATGTTTGTATTGTAAGATTTTTTTCATGTGGCCCTTGCGGGCCACCGTACTCCAGAGTGTGGCGCCACATGTACGTAGCCTTTTTTGAGAGCGCTGTCACCGTTAGGTGAAAAGTGGGGCTGTTATGACCCTATTTTTTTTCTTGTATTGTGTGTTCTGCTGTGGGGGGGGTATCTGGGGGTGTGTCTCCATGCTTCTCTTCTCAACTACCATTATGACAGGCTTCACTCTCTTCTGATAATAATAATTACCGGTTTTCACTTCCTGTAAAAAGTCAGGCCAAGCGTCGAAACGGTAGACAACTGTCTTGATTGTCTCTTTTCAGTATCTGTGATCATTTGTACCCTTGGTTGGTTGTTGGACGTGTCTGTGTATTTGGTTTCTGGGAGATGCTCATAGCCATATGGATTTGGGGCTAATCCTGGTTATTTCTGTGAATCGTTTGTATATATTTGTAGGTATTGGGCACTGTATATAGCTGGCAAGTATAGAGTATAATGCTATTTGTTTTAGTTTCTTTATTTTCATTTTTTCTTAGGAGAGTTAGGGGAGTTTTTGTATTTTTATTTTACGTTTCTTTTGGTTAGGTGAGGTAGAGCGAAAGCTGAGTCAGGGGTTTTTTGTTTGTTTTGGCCTGGTCACCTCTCAATTTTTATCCATCAGTAAAATCAAGAGGAGCATCATTGTTCTGGTCTGACTTTTCGTTTATCTCGACCCTAGACCGGGACACGACGGCCACTTCCTGTGCATTTTATTGCAGGCCTCTTTGGACATGCAGCCTTTAGTTTGATGGTCAGACCATGTTTGAGCATGCAGATGCATCATTGCGGTGTTGACCGCAGTTGCTTGCAGGAAGCAGACACCTGTATTTCATTTGAGTTGGCTTCTCTAACTCTTAGACCTCTGGTTTAGGGAGGCCATCCTGGCCATCTCAGTCTGTCTGTCTTTTCCAGGTGGTCCTCCAGTCCCGGGATTATAACGCCTTGTCCATGAGCGTCATGGCCTTTGTGGCCATGATCTACCCGCTGGAGTACATGTTCCCCGTCATCCCACTGCTGCCCACCTGCATGGCCTCTGCAGAGCAGGTGTGTCCTCCCACGCTGTTCGGTGTGTAAGGGTGCTTTCTAAATTTACTGAGGTCTCACGTTGGCCAGGTTGACCTCCTTGACAGAGGTGCACAAGATATTTGTGGTGAGCATCTCTCTTGCGGGTGTCCACTTTCCAGCTTCTCCTTGCTCCTACCCCATACATCATCGGCGTTCCGGCTAGTTTCTTCTTGTACAAATCTGATTTCAAGATGCCCGACGACGTGTGGCTAGTAGACCTGGACTGCAATAAGGTGAGGGCTGTCGATTTTCTCGTCCTGTTGTCGGCATCATTGTCAGTACATCTCCCCCAAGGCCGTAACCGACGGATTATATTGTGGTGATCATCATAGATGCTTTGTATGTCACCATGGAGACGGCTCACGCAGTCATAAAAGTATGTAGTGGGGCTCTTCTGGCTAATTTTGGATTTATGAATTAAAAAAGAACCATCAAATGAACATAAAAAGAACAACAGTGGGAACTTGTAAATCCCATGACAGATTTTGTTCTAGAAGGTGTGCTGTTGGCCAGTCCAGTGTTCCAGCTCATCTTGTGTGCCCCGTAGGTGATTGTGCCAGGCAACGCTGACAACCTGCCGGTGTTGCCAGAGCCGGAAGCCTCGGAGCTGAAGAAACACCTTAAGCAGGTATGAGCACATCTTACTGGTTTGAGAACCCCACCCCCTTTTTTCATTTAACGTTTTAAAGCTTTCCTATCATTCTCAGGGTGTGGTGGGACAAACCTTTAGAAACCAACCACCTTCCTTTCAGTGTTGGTGTCACATTTGTACAATGTCATGATTGGCTGATCACAGGTCTCCTTCTTCTCCTCATGACTTTGTAATTTCTTGGTCTTTGAGGTAAAGTGGTTATGGTCAGGTACTGGGACCTCCTTGTCTCTGATTTAAAGTAACAAGTATCTTTGCATACATCTAACTGGGCCTGATCGATGAAATCCTTCCATTCATAAGGGGACGTTCTCACCAAGTCTGTAAATCCAGTTCGTACCAGTGTGATATGATGATGGAAGTCAATTCATACCATTGGAATACGATGACACGTAGTCGTCAATCTTGCCCACATTTTGGAAGATAAATTCTTTGACTAGAGTTCTCGTCTACCCCTGATTTATACAGTGCACCTTGCATAGTTTTTTCACTGTTAATAAATTAAGGTGGCAGTTGTTTTAAATAAATGTATTTGCCTCCTTTGACAAAAATGCCACATTGTCAAGTTTTCAAGGACACACTCAACAGCCACTTGATCAAACACAAACTCATTAATACAAATGGAAAATCGAGTGGCTGCATCTCAATGCAGGAAGAATGCAGAGTGAAGAGTTTCTGTTGCTGTGGTTTGTCCAGCACTCCTGGGATTTTCACACACTATAGTGTATGGAGTTGAGAGAACGATGCAATAGGCTGAAAACATTTGTATAGGCAGCAGTACCTTGATAACAGGCAGGGATCAGAGCAGAAATGTCCAGACTCGTTCAAGCTAACAGGAAGGCCGCAAGTGCAGAAATAACAAGATGAATAACAAGAAGAAAATAATTCTCTTTAATAGTATTGGAGCTTCTCTGAATGCACAAGCCGTCGAAGCTCAAAGTGGCTCTGCAGGAAAACCTGGCATCCTTTGGAGTACTAATGAACCTCATGAAGTGGCTGCTGAGGGATTGTGAATATACCAAGATTTCACGTGAGGCGCGGTTGAGAAGGAAGCCATTTATGCATTTGTTAGTAATACGTAGTATTTGTTTAATGGTGTGTATCTGTTGCATTTGTAAGTCCATAATTTATTGATATTTGGCATGGTGGCTTTCTGTCCACTGGATTAATTCAGACTTCTCTGAATGAAACTGATACGATCCTCATTCCAGGTCAAAAACTAAGTTCCTCTGTCTGTAAATAGCACGTCAGTGATGAAGTGGCCTCCGCTTCTCAGCTCCAGATCTCAATGTCTTCCTCCCCTTCTCATCTTCCGGAAGCTCTGAAAGTTTCCAGAAGCAGTCAACAAGTTTCCAGTGCCTGACCTTTTCTCATGTCGTTTGGTTCTGGCATCCAACACCCTGAGTGTCTCGATTTGTAGAAGACCAGATTCCAAACAGAAACGTTCTTTGAAACTGTGTGAACCTCCATGGAGAAGAGGCTCCGGTTCTGCTTTGGTTTGGCTGTAGCTTGAACCGTTCTTTGGCAGACGTTTGCTTCTTTGTCAGGGAGGATGACTTACAATTGCAAAATATAAATGTCTCCTAAAATAGCTTGTATTGTGGGATGGTAATCACTTCTCCAAGAAAGCCAAAGAGTGTTTTGTTAAGTTTATGAGTGCTCCAGTAGAGTGTAAACGTTGAATTGTTGTGATCCCTGTGTGAGTCCGATGTGTCCACCTGTGACGTTTAGTTTTTCTCAGAGTACCAGAAGATACAGTGTAATACTTATTAGAATAAAACAAATTGTTTTTCTCCCCTACAGTGTTGCTCCTGGAAGAGGGTAGCATCGCCTGTGTCTGTGATCATGTTTTTTACGCTCAGCAATTGGCCCGTGTCTGTCATGTGACTTTCCGTGTGTCTCATCCTTCAGTGTCTGGTTAGGCTGACTGCGATCACACAAAGGCAGATCTTCACTTCTGACCACAAGGTTGTTATCAGTCTGTTATATTTGCCACGCTGTTGCACGGATGTCTTATCAGGAGCCTGTGGCTTTGCTTGTCATTTGTTTTAAATGTTTACTATATGGTATGCTTTCAATAACAAGACTGATAATCCACAAGCTTCATCTGACTGCAAACTCCCTTTCGAATTCAGCTACTGAATTGAGAGTTCAGATTGAAATGGGCAGATAGACGGCTTCCTCTGCTAGCGGTTTGTAAAGTGGTTCTGGCTTAAGCATGTGCACCCATTACCCGTCGACAGGTAATCTCATTTGAAATGTAACGAGGCGCTTTTCTGGCTAAGGAGACCATTCTTATGCCTTTCAAGTCTGTATCCTACGTTGCACTGGTCAGCTGATCTGCTTTTTTGCATTATCCTGAATGAGTTGCATACCCAGACTGCCTCCTTTCGCTTTGTAACTTGTGAGACCTCCAAAATGCCACAAGTAACACTTTTTTTTATTTCAGGTATCAACTGCTTGTTTTTTTCTTTGTATTACATCAGCTTCTAGCATAATAAGCAAATTGTCATGTTACTTAGTGTGAGAAAACAGCCACAGACTCAAGTCTTTTATTGTTCTGCTTGCCTGTTGCTGGACACGTCCGATGAAAGTGCATGCTTGCCCCATGTTGATGTGCTCCTGCATTCACTGTGTAATTACTATGCGTCCTGCTCTTCTTCAGGCTTTAGCAAGCATGAGCCTCAACACCCAGCCCATTCTCAACCTGGAGAAGTTCCACGAGGGCCAGGAGCTCCCCCTGCGGCCAGGTGGTGGGAATGCATGCACTCCTTCAACTGAGTTCAACCCCCTCATCTACGGCAATGATGTAGATTCTGTGGACATTGCTACAAGGTGAGGGTGCCCCCCAGTCTTGCTGTTGTTCCTGGGAATGTTTTGTTAATTACCTAAAAATGAAGTATTATAATTATTTTAATTTATTATAATTAAGGGTCTGAATTGTGAGAGGAAATGTGTCATAATAGCCTCTAGCCGTGGTGTACCATGTAGGACCGCCTCACCTGATGGTAGTATCACTCGTAGCATTAGAATGTCGCATTTCTGCCGTCGGTAGGGTTGCCATGGTACGCTTCTTCAACTCTCCCAACGTGCTGCAAGGCTTCCAGCTGCATACACGCACGCTGCGGCTCTTCCCCCGCCCCGTGGTGGCCTTCCAGACGACGTCCTTCCTGGCCTCGCGGCCGCGCCAGTCCAACTTCACGGAGAAGCTGTCCCGCACACAGGCAGTGGAGTACTTTGGCGAGTGGTCCCTCAGTCCCACCAACCAGGCCTTCCAGAGGATTCACAATAGTAAGAGTGCTGGGCTCTTGGCTTCTTCTCTGCTGTTCAGTGAGAGAAACACGGTCCCACTAACCTTACTAGCCTCTGTGGTCCTGTTTATGTTTCAAAGCCTAAATTCTGTTTTAGTTTATATAATTATGTTGTTTCTAATAATAAGGATTAGTTAGTAATTCTCAGATTGTTTTGATTCTAGCATATCTGACATGTTCTTGACAGGCATATCTAACGCAAAGAGCAGAGGGTTAAATATGTGCTGAATGGAAAGTGAGTAAAATGGAGAACAGCACAGATTGCAGTCTGAATCAGAATCACAGGGCAGCTCCTTGACGCACGTTTTCAAACTTACGTCTAAATGATGTTTTATTAGCCAGCTCTGACTCTCTCCTCTTCATGACCCCCAGACGTTTATGACCCCTCCCTGATTGGCGACAAGCCGAAATGGTACGCACACCAGCTGCAGCCACTCTACTACCGCGTGTATGACGGGAACTCCAAGCTGGTCCAGGAAATGGGCAAGCCTCACGAGGCGGACCGCAACAATGACGACAACTCGGAACCCTCTGATGACAGGTGGTGCTGGGTTCTCTTCTCTGACTTTCACCTGAATTCTTCTGAATTTACGTTTATCATTTTAAGTTTCCGGAATTTTTCACCTGTAGTTTGAGGTTTATAGTTATTGTGACTTTGAATATGGCTCCTTACCACAGTGAAGCACCGGGAGATACTCCGTCCTTGGAATTAGGTTCCACCTCATAGAACATGAGTACTTTTTGTGTAGCCCTTCTTAAACAGCTGTGATATCGTCTTTAATGACGAGTGTAAAAGATAATCATTTTTACTAGTTCTTATGGAATGGCCTGGTGACTCGGTGTGAAGCCCTTTACACCTCCAGTGGTAGGTATATAAATTCCCCCTCTGCCTTTTCATGTGTAGAGTTTTCATGTTCTCCCTGTGTTTGAAGATTTCTCAGTACTCACATTTAGGTGAATTGGTGTCTCTAAATTGTCCACAGGGCGTGCGTGTGTGTGTGTGTGCGCACGCCACATGCAATGGACTGGCATCTTATACAGGGTGTCTCTGGCTTTGTGCCCTCTGCTAACTGGTATAGGTTCCCAGACTCACCAGTACACTGTACTAGATAAAGATGGATGATTTATTATGAAGTTCGGTTATTTTATCAATTATTTTTTTGATGCTGCTGGTACCTAAAGCTTTGGGCTGTACAAGTAGATGGTTTAATTTTTCCTATTCAAAGTATCGTTGATGGAGAGAAGCTGCAAAGTGCAGATCAGTTGATTTCTGCATCTTGGCCGGGTGCCTCTGTGTGGTTGAAGCTGTAGGCAATGCCGTCGTCATCATCACTCTCTCACACTGACTTAACAAGCACCTCCTCGCTCTCTTAGCGGCCTTCAGCTCAGTTCGGCTGCCTCCTAACTCCTCCTCCTCCGAACGTGGGCAGAATTTCAGCCTCCTCGGAGTTCGCACGTCAGATTAGTGATCACACGCCAAGGATGAGTCCCATGGGTGTGACTCATCAAGTTTCAGGCTGACCAGTGAAGCATGACACGACATATTTTAAAGTTTTACTCAGCTCTATAGAATATTTGTTCTTTAAGAGAAGCCAAAAGTTCTATAACAGGGGCGCCCAAAAGGTCGACAGGCAGACCGTCACGTCCTGCCAAGTAGACCGCTGGCAGAATCGTGGTCTTCCCAAACAAATTCTGGAATCCTTTTAGGGTTGATTGATCGTGTTGAGCTGGACATTTTAAAAGCAGGTCTCGAGCCAAAAGAGTGTGGCCGCCCTTGTTCTGTACTGTGCTTGACGTGGCAGAGGAAAGGGGGGAATTATCTGCAGTTTTTGTCTGTTTGATTTCATGATGTTTCATTTTTTATGAGTACTGGTGAAGATGTCTTGCTGAGTAATCAACAGTGCTTGTGTTCTCCCAGTATGTGAATGTCTTCACAGGTTGGCACTGCCCTCACGTGGAGCGTGAATTTCTGGGGTTTTCAGTGGTAAACGGTACTTCACCAACTGAATTCTCTGCTGATCTCCAGTGGCAGCGACAGTGGGGAGTATGATGAGTCCAGTTCCTCCTACTCTTCGCTTGGGGACTTTGTCAGTGAAATGATTAAGTGTGACATTCAAGGGGATATGCAGAGTGAGTTATTTTCGTCAGCCACCTGCAGTGTGGAGCTGGACGCAGAGCCGACGGTGACGACTGCAGCGCTGTGTTTACCTTACTTGTCACCCTGCCTCAGATGTGGACCCGCCGACCCATGCCGCCCTTGGGGATGCCAGTGAGGTGGAGTTTCAGGACTTCCACGAAGGCCTGGGGGATGAGGCAGGTCAGGCACAGGGGGGAGATGGCCCTCTGGACCCCCAGCAGCCCAGATCGAGCTCTAGCACCGTCGTCCAGAGCAGCAGTCATGTGAGCATTTCATTGCCTTTTTCCTTAGATGTGTGTCCAGAACACTTTCAGGTCAAGTATTCTCTTATTATTGTATTACACTCTGGCAAATGTATGTTATAAAAAGCTGGCATGGATAGCTTTGATGCCGTTTGTAGCTATTTATACCATTGTGAAGACCTCTCGAGTCGACCCTGATAGTGCGTCGTATCGATTTCCATTATACTGCGAGAGTGCCGTGTATACCATTATAGTCTTATTGATACCGTCGTCCGTTTAGCGAAACGGCACATTTATGCAAATGCATGTGGCGCAGGGCGAGCCGGCGGACAGGGAGCTTCTGGCCGAAGGGGTGGCTCAGAACCAATTCCCGAGCCTGGGGGCGCAGACCTTCCCCGGGACGGGCGGCGAGCAGCAGGAGGGAGAGCTGGGAGCCCTGCAGAGTCTGTCGGATTTTGTCGGCCCGAAGAAGGAGTATGACAACCCCTATTTCGAGCCCCAGTACGGTTTCCCCGCTGAAGATGACATGGAACAGGCGGATGAACAGGGGGAAAGTTACACCCCCAGCTTCACCCAGAGCTTCACCGGAAACAAGTGAGAGAGAGCCTCATGTGGGAGACATAATCAAAAGGGAACCACCAAAACACAACCACAGCAATCAATATTTTATTTTGTAGATTAAATGTCAGCATATTTGTTCATTATGTAAGGCTGTGTTGACAGTGCCAGGGGAAGAGCCGGGTTTTAATATTGGTACTGAGACGTTAAAATCCAATAGCTGAAATTCCATCTGTATTATCATTTAATTTAAATGGTTTTTTTTTTTTTTTGGTGGTTTTCTTCAAAGAATGTAATGGAGTTGTTTGACAGCAAACAAGCCATCAAATAACTAAGCCAAACTAAGCCTAATTTTAAGCCCAATTTGGTCCATCTTAAGAGCTATGGTAAGAACTCAGTACAGGAGTTGTAGTACAAACTTTCTCTCTAACAGTCTCATTTTGTGGTTTTCCTGCTGCCTTGGGTGGGAGCTGTTAAACTGTCAGTGTGCTTCCGTGTCTTCATCCCCCCCGCTTTGTGCCCTGTTTCCCTCTCCTGCCAGCACAGGGCCCCGCCTTCCCCACCCTGTTCC
>JAACJT020000016.1:14845605-14863266 GCA_009936485.2 Gymnarchus niloticus | reverse complement strand
GGCCTGTGTTTGTAGGTGTACCCAGGAGGGGCAGACTCATTTAGCGCCACGTAATCATCTTGTTTAAGCCAAGTTTCTATCAAGGAAAGCATACTAAGACTTGAGTGAGTTAAGATATCATTAATAAGCAGTGCCTTTGGGGTCAAAGACCTCACATTCCAGAGCCCCAACTTTAGCTTGACCTCACAGGTACTTTGTGACAATGGTCCTAAATTGATATTTATCAGGTTATTAAAGCAGACAGTGTTGTGGAGTGGCCTTCTGCGATTAAAACTGCAGGAAACAGACACAGTATGAACCAAAAAGTTTTTTTTTTTTTTTTTTTAAGAAGCAGTGAATGGTACGAGTTCAAGGTGTACATACATGAAACACCATAAATAAAACAGCATGAATTGTTACTGGTCCCGGCCAAAGCCATCTGCATATCAAGTGAATGAGCATCCTGTGATAGCATCTGTATTGAAAACTGACTTCCTATAAATCGATGGTTCTGTTCCAGTCTGACTGATGTTCTCTCACCCCCCAGCTTCTCCTCGCCCCCACTCCATACATCATTGGCGTCCCTGCCACTTTCTTCCTGTACAAATCAGATTTCAAGATGCCAGATGATGTGTGGTTGGTGGACCTTGACTGTAACAAGGTTAGTGCTCAGGGTAGCCAGTCCACATCACACTGTTGTTGTTACTCTGCTGGGTGTGTAGTTTATGTTGCACTGCTGATATAAGCAGCCCAACCCCAAACAGATTCTACACATCATGAAGATAAAGCGCACTAAGGATCATTTCAACAGACGTGCTGTCATTCAGCTGAGAACTCGAAGGAGCCGCTCTTAGTTTGCCCCTGACTAATGGCTGAGTTTGTTTGCCAAGGGTTTTTTTCCATTTCTACCCCACAGGTCATTGTGCCAGGCAATGCAGAGATGCTTCCCCCCCTACCAGAGCCTGAAGCCTCTGAGCTGAAGAAACATTTAAAACAGGTAACACTAGGCCTTGCCTTCCATTCAGGGGATGTGGGTTTATTTTAACTTCAATTCAACGGTGTTATACAGTCTGTTATTGGCAATGCTAACTTGGCACTCCATTTTGGAGCTGAATGCAGGCGTGAGCACTTGGTGAAGGGCTTCCATGAAGTACAGAGAATTTGCATGAGGTCGACACCCAGCTTTCAGGACAAATGACATTCCTGCCATTGAGTTTTCTCACCAAGCTCAAGGACCCCGGTACTGTTGAGCCATTTAAATGATCCGTTTTAGAGCTGTGTTGACCTGGGCGTAAATCCGGAAAGTCCATGACTGTTTCTGTGTGCTGCATATGACTATTGCTTGCCTCTTTGTCTGCTTTCCTTCTTATCTTGCTTTTATAAGAAGAACGCATCATAGTTGACTGTGACTCTACTCACTATGGTGATTGCCAATCTTCTGGTCATGTTAACTTTCTCAGCTCTCCGTGTCATAACTCTTGCAGGTAAAACAGTAGCTGTTCAGATGTGGCCTCCAGCTGGCTTCTCAATAATGTCTCCAGCCCTCTGTTCCCCCTGTTACTCTGTCTAAATCCTGGTCAGGTTCCAAGCCTGATTTATACAATCCTCTTTTTTGACCATGTGACCAAGTCGTAATGGTTTATAAACAATGGGGCAAAACCTAAATGAAAGCTGCTGATAACATTCCATAAGTAAGGTTCCATATCAGCTTTCAGGAGTCCTTCCAAGATTCAGGTCTGGTGTGGATCACACTGTTGTTCACTTCCTGCATCCACTCCGTTTGTAGTAACACCTCTCTACCTACACGTCCAGTAGACCTTTCGAACATGCTGATACATGTGTATGCTGCCATGTGTGCAGTGTGGCTTTGTTTGTCCACGTAAGGTAGAAGGTAGAACTCCTCTGAGAAGCTGGGGCTGAAGCATCGGCATCTGTCCATACCCAGAGCAGCCTGTACCCCCTTCACTTCCTCTCTTCTCCTACCTCAGTGCTCACGTCTTCTTAGCACCTTCACGGGTCCCTCAGACTCCTTCCGTGAGAGGCGCTCCTCTGACTGTGAGGATGGACCACAATATCCCAGCGGTGCTGTTACTCTACTCCCATTTGCCTTTGTGTTTTATCTGCCTCCATCTTTAGCGAGAGAGCAGTTCAGCCTCTAACGTGGTTTCTCCGTCAGTCCCACGCTTCATTACAGGAATTGGAAAAAGCTTCACCCTGATGCACGAACTCTTTCTGTGAATATTGTAAATACCAGCATGTATAATGTCCATCAGGTCATAAAAAGTTTTGTGAGGGAGATGCCGCTTTCACATACTGACGTGAGAATGTGTCTTGGAGCATGGATGTGTTTATGAAAGAATCCTGTACTTTTTATGTTACACATTCAGGTTTTAGGAAACAGGGTTTGTCTTTAAGTCAAGCTTTTCTTTATTACTATAATTTCCTTAGGTGCTACCAGCCTGATGTTTGGCTTTTGTCTTGCCAGCTTTCTCTTAATTTCCCAAGTTGTTAAACCATCATCCTGTAATTCACCAAAAGATTCTACAACATTTCACGTTTTTTTTAGAAATAAATGATGTGATGTAAATGATACGATATTAAAACCACAGTTGACTTTAGTGTAATTCTAACTATAAGGCTGATTAATAAGACTAATTGTTTGATTAAAACCAGCTGGTTTTCAGCGTATGTGAAGTCAATGCCTCGTTCATTTCTCCTTTCTGCCTTGCATAAGAAGTGTTGCTGAATCTGTCAGAGAATTCCAGATTCGTGTTGCATTTATGAGCTTCAGTTTGCCAGTGTGTATCAGTAAACCTTTCACCCTGCCCATTCCTTTGCTGATCTGTTCAAAGACCCGTGTACTATACTATATATGAGGCATTTTTGTGAGATATTTTTATTGTTCCTGTGAAATTGCTGATCTGTTCATGGTTCTGTTTCTCTTTGTCCTCTCACTGTTTGCCCTGGTGTATTTGTTTTTCCTTTCTTTGCCATATGAGAAACTCCTCTTACTGGTTCCACATGGCCTTCACCTTTGGTTACTCCAGTGTCCCACCCCTGCTCAGTGATTGGCCCATAGCTGTCTTGTGACCCTCCATTTCTCTTGTGCTTCAGTGTCTGGTTAGGTTGACTGCGATCACACAAAGGCAGATCTTCGCCTCTGACAATAAGGTTTCAATTTTTTTTTTTTTCCTGCACTGCCATGCTTTTGCACGGGAAACTACTTGGGAACCAATGAGTTGGCTTGTTGGTTCATGCCCAGTTAAAGATGGATGCTAAATTCAATTCCATGACATGGTCTGCTCTACTTGAAAAGTCTCCTGGTCCTTTGGGCACAGTGGGATTACATGGTGGCTCAGTTGCTGCTTGAGCATGACTGAATGTTTACGGAACTGCACCTTTGGTTTTATATAAATCATTCAATATTCTATAGAAAGCTGACTGAATGAGTGTCACTCATGCTTTGCCCCCCCCCCGTGCTTTGCAGAGGAGCTTTTTTTGGTTAAACTCCCCAAAATTGCTAATTATGTACTGCAGTCATGTTTATGTGAAGTTTGCAGAACACATTCAATATGGCCTCTTCCTATTCCACACATATACTTAACAGTCTTTTAAGAAACTAAAACTGTCATTGCATTTGAAATCTGTCACTAGTCCTCTACGGTAGTCCCTGTTAAAGATGTACTACATATTAATGAAGTGTTGCTGCAAACTTGACTAGACCTTGAATGTAGGCCTAGACATTATCTGTTCCTCCTTCCCGCCCTGACACTAACCCTAAGGTGTAAATCCAGGCCGTACCAGCTTCCTTTTCCAGTTAACAACTAATAATAATGTGCTAATATTGGTCCAGCCTTCTCAACCCGGCTCCCTTCCTCTTCATTGCCTCAAGGCCTTGGCAAGCATGAGCCTCAACACCCAGCCCATCCTCAACCTGGAGAAGTTCCACGAGAGCCAGGAGATTCCCCTGCTCACAGCTCGGGAAAATGCCTGCACCCCCTCCACAGAGTTCAACCCCCTCATCTACGGCAATGACGTGGACTCCGTGGATGTGGCCACCAGGCAAGCCCTTTGACTTTTACCGGTCTCTTCCATGTTGTTTATGTTTTGTAACAAACAGCATTCAGATCTGCTAGCATAATGAATAATTTGCATCAATAATAGCTGTGGCACATCGAAAGTCATTTACCTGATTCTGTACTAACAGGGTCAGCCAGGGCAGCTAACCCCTTCAGAACAGGCTGTTTTCTGGTCACCCAAACATGGATTATTTCCATATGCAGAGATTAAGAGGCGTCATGTCCCATTTAAATAGGGTTCAGACTCGACACTCATTCTCAGGATAATTAAAATGACAGAAAGAGAATTTTGCTTTACATGGATAGAGATCTCAGACTAACATTTATATTTGTTTCTACTGTGTTCAGTCTTTGCTAATATTCCATTTCAAAATGATTCATATTTACAGTGAAAATGAGTGACACTCAGGGAAGATCAGTGGTCAACTCAGGGCTGAATTTTAATTGTATTTTAAAGACAACACCGGTACCCTCTCCTGCATGTCTTCCAGGGTTGCCATGGTGAGGTTCTTCAACTCCCCCAACGTGCTGCAGGGTTTCCAGATGCACACTCGCACTCTGCGGCTCTTCCCCCGGCCCGTGGTGGCCTTCCAAGCTTCGTCCTTCCTTGCCTCGCGACCCAGACAGTCCCGCTTTGCTGAGAAGTTGTCTCACACGCAGGCCGTGGAATACTTCGGCGAGTGGTCCCTCAATCCCACCAATCAGGCCTTTCAGAGAATTCACAACAGTAAGAGTCATTGTTGGAGGTGATGCTGCCTCTGTCCACTGCACAGCCAACGTGTCCAGAAAGGGCCTGCAATGTCCCTCAGCGTCATTTAGAGTGGTTGTCTTTGTTTAGCCTCCAAACATAAACAACAGTAGGTTGTTAAAATATAGAAAACAGCATTTTGCACCCCACGGCTGATCTGTGACTGTATCTGATTTTCGTGCTGTTTTGTGAATGAAAACAGTGAGCAAGAAAATACATTTTATATGATAAATTATGTAGAAAATACCAGTGTGATTTTTTTTTTTTTCCTCCCCTTCCTGTTATTGAAAGTACTTTGTGTCTGATTCCCTGTCCATTACATGATGATCTGCCCATATGTAGGACAGTAATGTCCACGTAAATATCCCCTTACCTTTACATAGTTGGCTAGCACATTCTGTAGGGAAAATGCAGCCTTTCTTACTGGCTTTTAGCCAGAGGCTTAAGTACTACAATTCACAGACCTCTACCTGCCCCATCCCAGATGTGTACGACCCCTCCCTGATCGGGGACAAGCCCAAGTGGTATTCCCACCAGCTGCAGCCCATCTACTACCGTGTATACGATGGCAACTCTCAGCTAGCCGAAGCTATGAGTGGCATGCTGGAGGCTGAAAACAAGAGGGACGATGACTCGGACCCCACCGATGACAGGTGAGCATGGCCTCACCTAGGGAGAGTCGAAACTTGACAGAAATACAGAGGAATGAGTAATGATGCAAAACTTTTTATTTTATTAATTTTGAGGCAAATTATATGATGTATATACCCTTATGTGAAAAAGTATTTTCCCTCACGTCCATTATTTTTGCATATTTATCATAGTTAACAATTTGATCTTCATGCAAAATGTGATATAAGACAAGGAGAACAAAAAAGTTCTTAAGTGATCGTTTAATTTACTGATAGAAGAAGGTTAACACCTATATAACACGTGTTTAAAAAAAAAAAAAAAAAATCACCTTTAGCAGCAATAACTACAGCCGTGCATTTCCAAAAACTGGAGATCAGTTTTTCACATCACTGTGGGGGAGTTTTGGCCCACTCTGCAGAATTGGTTTAATTCAGCCACATTGTAGGGTATCGGTTGACCGATGTGGGTTTTTCAGTGGCCCATATCTGAAGAGTTCTGAGGTTGATGCCGTTTTTTAATAAAAAAAAAAAACTGCTTAACCTTTCAACATTTAACAAGAAAAATACTCGGGGGGGGGGAATTGAACTTTTTAACTTTTATACAGATTAGAAATTATAAAATTTGGTTTTGACATACTGTTATGAAAAGGTAGCAGCATAAATGATAAATCAATGCACGTGAAAATATTTACAAATAAGCCTCCACCTAAAAAAATACACACACTTAAGTGTATTATTTTAGGTAACATTACTTCATGGTTATGTTGAACATAAAATTTTTGATGTTAGTGTTTTAAGGCAGAGATTGGTTTCTGCTGTGTTACTGTATTTACAAGATGAGAGATTACTAAAAGGTTTGTTTATGTGAATGTCTTCTACATTTTAAAAAAATATAAAATATCCTAAAAGTATTTTGGAAATAGCTACAAAATTCAAACCGATGTGTGCTTTTCAGTGGGAGTGTTCACTAATGTAACTAGTGCTTACGGCTTGCAAATCAAATCAAGGCTGTTTCTGTATTTTGTCAATTGAGAATATAATAGGATACTTTCTTGTACAGTTGAGGGAAAAATCGATTGTGTTTTTTTTTTTTTTTTGTGCGGCGATTCATGTATTGCCACACTGACATCAAAATCGTTTTTTTTTTTTTTTTATTTTGAATTTATAAATGTTTCAATTTGAGGTATAGCGCTTCAGAAGTATGACAACTTTTTTTTTTCTTTTTTTTTTACACGGTTCAAGGTTTTCAAATTGTAACAAAAAAATTGTGATATCGAATCAGGATATTTATAGAATCTCAATACTTTCAAAATCGCAATGCAAATCGAATTGGCATCTAGGTATTGTGATAATATTGTATCAAGAGGTCACTGGTGAATTCCCATCTCTGCTTTCTTGTGTACTGCTCTACGCTCCAAAAAGATGCCAGAATACCATGTCTGTAAACAAATATACAGTCACTGGTCACTTCATTATGTACACCTGTTCAACTGTTTGTTAAAGCAAATATCTAATCAGCCAGTCAAGTGGCAGAAACTCAGTGCAGTAAGGCATGTTGGGCATAGTCAAGAGGATCTGCTGAAGTTCAAACCCAGCATCAGAATGGGTAAGAAAGGTTATTTTAGGTGAAGAAACGTGATTTTGATTTTGAATGTGGCATGGTTGTTAGTGCCAGATGGGTTGGTTTGAGTATTCCAGAAGCTGCTGACCCCCTGGGATGCACAACCATCTCTAGGGTTTACAAAGAATGGTCCAAAAAAGAAAAAAAACATCCAGTGATCAGCGGTTCTCTTGGTGAAAATGCTGTTGATGGCAGAGGTCAGAAAAGAATGGCCGGACTGGTTCAAACTGATAGAAAATCAACAGTAACTCAGATGACCACTCATTACAATGAAGGTATACAAAAGAGCATATCTGAATGCACAACACATCAAACCTTGAAGCAGATGGGCTACAGTAGCAGACCACCACACTGGGTGCCCTTCCTGCCAGCTAAGAACAGGAAATTGAGTGGACATGGGCTCATCAAAATTAGACAATAGAAGACTGGAAAAACGTTGCCTAGTCTGATAAGACTTGATTTTTACTGTGACATTCAGATGGTAGGGTCAAAATTTGGCATAAACAACTTGAAAGCATGGATCTATCCTGGCTAGCAATTCAGGATGGTGATTGTAGTGCAATGGCATAGGAGATATTTTCTTGGCATACTTTGGGCCCCTTAGTACCAATTGAGCATTGTTTAAATGCCACAACCTACCCGAGTATTGTTGCTGACCATTTCCATCCCTTTGCGACCACAGTGTATCCATCATTGACTGGCTACTTCCAGCAGGATAACACACCATGTCACAAAGCTCATACACGTCATCTCAAATTGGTTTCTTGAACATGACAATAACTTCACTGTACTCAAATGGCCTTCACAGTCACCAGATCTCAGTCCAATAGAAGACCTTTGGGATGTGATGGAACTGGAGATGTGCATCATGAATGTGCAACCAACAAATCTTCAGCAACTGCGTGATGCTGTCATGTCAATATGGACCAAAATCTCTGAGGAATGTTTCAAGCACCTTGACGAATCTCTGGCATGAAGAATTAAAGCAGTTCTGATGGCCAGTGGAGGTCCAACCCAGTAATATCAGGGTGTACTTAATGAAGTGGATGGTGAGTGTATATAGGATGACATTATTATAAATCACTTGTTTCCCAGAGTGGGTTACTTATTGGCTGCTTTATTGTGCAATAACTGCTCCTGTCAGTTCCGTCATCTCTCCTCTCCTCACAATAAGGATAAAATTAAGGAGGCAAACTTGCTAGTTAGATGATAATCTTCCAGTTGTCAGATACCTAACGTCAGCTTCAGACAAACTAGCTACCCAGCAAACATTACTGGCAAACTGAATTATGCTATCCCATTAAACAAGAGAAATGAAACTATACAGAGGCCGCAGTAGTTATATACCTATGCAATGTTAATGTTGCCTGGTAAAACTCAGTTTGAGAGCTAAGATGTGTCAGTACATTCTCTTTGGCTTTTCATAGCTTCTGGCACGAATGTCTGCTAGCGAGCACTTTAGTTTATCGGCCGCCCGGCAACGAATATCGGCTGATGCCCTCAATTATCGGGATGATGTATTGGCCAGGCTAATTAATCAGTAGATTGCTATTGGAGGATTTTTAAGCGTCTCCCTTTAAGGCCTTGCAAATGCATTGGAATGAGGTTCAAACCAAGACTTTAATTAGGCCACTCCAAAACCTTAATTTTTGTTTTGAGCAGTTCAGAGGTGGTCTTCCTTTTGTGCTTCGGAATCATGAATGCTGACCTTATCTGAGGTGAGTGAGGCCTGCAGTTCCTTAGACGTCAGTCTCACTCTTTTTATTTTTGACTTCCTGGATGAGTCATCGATTCACTCTAGGAGGAATTTTGGGAGATCAACCACTGTTCTACATTTTCACCACTTGGAGATAATGGCCCTCACAGAGATTCACTTTAGCCCAAAGCTTTAGAAATGGCTTTGTAGGCCTTTCCAGACTGATGTATTTCAGCCACACCAAACCTCACCTCACATTTCAGACCATTTTACATTCTTGAAAAAGTTCTGTTTAAGTAATGATTGCATTCAGCTAGGTTGGCAATAGTCAAACATAGGTGTGTCTAGTCAAGTTTAACCCGAGTATTAAATTTGGTTGGTTGGTTGGTTGGTTGATTGCGTAGGCACGTTCACACAGATGCAGCTGGTGTTGGATAACTAAAAAAGTGATTTTAAAACTACTATTTTGTGGTTACTCAGATTGTCATAGTAAATGTTTGAATATCTGAAACAATTGTAACAAATATGCAAAAATAGAATTGAAAATATTTATCAGACTATTGTATTAGAATACTTCTTCATGGCACTGTAGGTCAAAATGGATTTTGAAGTAGAAATCACTGTGTTGTGCAATAGTAGACGCACCAAATATTTTCATGTGGATATATTTAGGGGGAACATTCACGTCAGTGCTGCACAGAGCAGGCCTGCTATGTTTGATTGATTTGTAGCATTCATTCTAAAAAAGAGAATTGGCCTATTTAACACCCCCACTGGCATAGAGATACCTGGACAGCGGATAAATCTTTCTGTTGCTCGGGAACACCAAAAGGACCAGCCAGTGTACTGTAGGGAGCAGGTTCCTGCAGGTCATGGTTTGGGATTTTGTTCCATGTTTTGTGCACTACTACATGTTTCCATCACTTTAAGAATGGGTTACATCAGTTGTTACTTGTAGATCATCCATCTGTGAAAGCAGACGGAACTATTGCCAAAGTAGCGAAGGTGTGATTGGTTTGAAGAAGCTTGTCATTGAGTGTATACAGAATGTATAATGCATACATACTTGGACTGAGATACTCCAAGTGAAAGTTTCTCTCCATGCTGTCTTTAGCATTAGAGTCTTGCTGTTTTTTGCTCCTTTCTGAGTACTGAAGATACGACCGAACTGGGAATCACTGAGAATCACTCACCAAAAAGTCATTTTTCCTTCCAGTGGCAGTGACAGTGTGGACTGTGATGATTCAAGCTCCTCCTACTCTTCACTTGGGGACTTTGTCAGCGAAATGATCAAATGTGATATTCAGGGAGACACGCCAAGTGAGTGTGGGATTTCACCCATGGGATTTAGCCCAAAAGGTCCATTAAAAACAATTTTATTGGGTCATTTCCACAATAATGAGTGGAATCCTCTACTTGTCCCATTGGGTCACCCAGAATGTTGTCACCTGTGTCTCTCAGATGAGGACCCTTTGACCCATGCTGCGTTAGGGGATGCAAGTGAGGTGGAGTTTCAGGACTTCCAGGAGTACCGGACTGAGGTAGTAGGCTTGCCCCTGGAGGGAGAAGGACCCATGGGGGGCTTGCAGCCCAAGTCCAGTTCCAGCACAACAGCTAGCTCCAGCCCCAGCACCATTATCCAGGGTGTAAGGACCAGTCTGCTCTCTACATTTCAGAACATCTTTGTGCTTCATCCACACCACCCCACAGAGCATACCACCCATAGGCCATGAGTACATCTCGTAAAGCATATGACACAAGCTTTTGTCTGGTTTTAAACATAGTGAAAGACAAAGGTCTTTGTTGGATAAATGTATGTACCAGTTGGGACAGAAGGACATGCTTTGTATGCAAAAACCTCATTTTAGCCTCCGAGCCAAACTGTGATTAACTTAACATCTTAATAGTGTCTGTGTAGTTCAGACTTGTATTCTGTGGGAATTTGTTTTTGATATTTGTGTGGTTTTTCTGACTGTGTGTGAGAAAAATGGAATTTGAATATGTTGACAGGAACCGGGTGAACCACCTGACGTTGAGGGGCCTGTGATGGCTGGCGGGGTGGTCCAGAATCACTTTCCAGTTTTGGGGGCACAGGGCATTCCCGTGGGGGGCACCGAGCGTCAGGAAAGCGATAGTGCTGCTACCATGGATCTTCCGACCCAAAGGAAGGAGTATGACAACCCCTATTTTGAGCCACAGTATGGTTTCCCTGCTGAGGATGACACTGATGCAGATGGAGAACAAGAGGAGAGCTATACCCCACACTTAAACCAGAACCTCAACAAGTGAGCAACACACCTCACCCATCAACAAAGACCGCAAATGTTCACACCTCAGATATGTCATATGCAGTCATCTGCTCATGCCTACCACCACAGAATGTAGCACATGCACTTTAGTCTGGGGAATTAATGGCCGACTCTCACAGATCCCAGATGCCTTTGCGACCGAACAGCTTGAAGTTGTCCGGGGATTCGGACGGCGAGTCGGAGTCCCACGCCAGCTCTCCCACCTCCACTGTCTCCAACAACAGCAACGAAGGCTTCAGTGGACTGATGAACTTTGCCAGTGGGTACACAATGTATTGCCTGATAATGTGTTTCAGGTGCTTATGCTTATGTAGTACCGTGTGCAGGACAGTCACACCGTGTTTGTATGGAGAATGCCAAAATTCACCATACATTGTTTACTTCGACATAACGACAAGATTATTATAATCATTACGATGCATTTCCTATACTTCTACATTAATATTATCATGGCCTTACAAACTTCTCTTTTCTAAAACATGGAGACTAAAGGAATTCATAAACTCAACAGTGGGTACATGTCATCTTTAGGTTTATGGGTCAAAATGATTCGATGGTGTTTAGCCTATCATGCTAGCAAAGTGAACCTCTGAGCTGTCAATCATCCTTATAGTGATTCCAGTTTGTGTGTCTTTTAGGTAACCTATACAAGAACCATGGTACTAGTTTTAGTCTGTCCAATCTGGCCCTCCCCAGCAAGGCAGTGCGGGACAAGGCCAACCCATTCCCAAGTCTTAAAGGTACAGCACTCTTGTCAATGCTGTTTATACCGTAAAGTTTCACACTGGAAGAATTTTTTACCTGCATGTTAATTTACTTTTGTGGCTTCTCTGACATTTAACAGCCATCTAACCTTTCTGCACAGGTAAAATATTGGGTCTTGCTCTTGACTTTTACGAAATTATCTGCTGGTAGTGTTTGGTTACTATATTTTTTTATTTGTATTATGTATTGTAATTATCACTTGTATTAGGAAGGATATGTGTTAAGCTGTGATGTGACTTATAGAGAAGGAAGTAAATGCTGTGAAATCACCTTAAACACAGCATTGCTTGTCATCAAGAATTTGAAATGTCTTAGTTTTTCAAAGCTTTTTTAAGGCATAGTTTCTTTAACATAAAATAGGCTCAGGCTATGATAATTAAAATTGCATTTAACCTCTTGAAATGAACATGCCTGCGGTATTTGCGGACCTTGTTAATTCATTCTTTTCCTTGGAAATGTGAAAGCATGTAACAGAAGATAAAGGTTAGCCATAGAGTACCAGTCAAAAGTCTGGACGTGCCTACTGATACAGTAGACAGGGATTTTCTTTATTGTTACTCTTTTCTACATCTCTGATTAATACTAAGGACATCAAAACTGCTAAACAACACAGAATTTATGCAGTGATTAGAAAAAGTGTTAGCTTTGATTCAACTTATTTTAGTTTTGTTAAAGCAGCCACCCTTCACCCTAATGACCTCCTTGCCCAAACTTGGCCTTCTCTCTCCCAGCTTCATGAGGTTGCCATCATCTGGAATGCTTCTCCAGCAGTCTTGAAGGAGTGTTCCCAGCACTTGTTGGATGTTTTTCTTTCACTCTTTATTCCAGCTCAGCCCAAACCATCTCTCTTTGGTTTGTGTGGTTTGACTATGGAGGCCAGACCATCTACTGGAGTACTCCGTCACTCTCCTTAGCCACATGGCTCTTACACAGCCTGGATGTGTGTTTCACATCATTGTCCTGTAGATAAACAGATTGCAGTAGTGTCCAGACTTTTGACTGGTACTGTATGTGTATCAGTGCATTCAGAAAGTATTCAGATTGCTACTTTTCCCTTTATTTTGTTACATAAAACCCATGCTCTAATATAGATTAAAACTCATTTATTTAACTATGTCTGCTCACAATACGCTTTAATAAAAAGGAAAAGCAGGTTTGTACACATTTTTGTAAATGTATTAAAAGGTGAAAAACTGAAATATCACATACGTATTCAGACCTTTTGCTATGACATTCAGAATCAACTCCAGGTCCATCCTATTTTCATTGATAATCCTTAAGATTTTTCAGCTTGATTTAAGTTCACCTGCGGTAAATTCAGTTGACTGGACATGATTTGCAAAGGCACACATCTGCCTAAATAAGGCCTCACAACTGAAAGTGCACCATGAGAGCCATGAGATTGACACAGTTGTCCATAGATCTGCTATCAGATTATCAAAGCACAGAGCTGAGGAAGGGTGCTGAACCATTTCTGCGGCTTTGAAAGTTCTGAAGAATACAGTGGCCTCCATCATTCTTAAATGAATGAAGTTTGGCACCACAAAGACACTTCCTCAAGTTGGCTGGCCAACCATTCTCAGCAGAAGGGGCCGAAGTGCTTTAGTCAGGGAAGTGACCCGATATCAGTCTGACTCAACTACGGAGGTTCTCTGTCATCTGATGAAACCAAGATTGAACACTTTGGCTTGAATGGCAGCATAACATCTGGAGGAATGGCAGACACTGCTCAAAAACTGGCTTGATTCACCTTCCAGAATGACAGATAACAGAAGCATTAAGCTATTAAACCACAGGACCAGCTTCAGGCCAAGTATGAATGTTCTCGAGTGGCCCAGACCGAACCTGGATTTAAACCCAGTCGAACATCTCTGGAACATCCACAGTTCTAATCCAACCACACAGAATGAAGCGTTCTTTAGAAAAGAATGGGAGAACACTCTCAAATTTCCGTGTGCCAAGCTTAAACCATCATACCCATCATACCCTTGGCTGTAATCGCTGCCAAGGGTGCTTCAACAAAGTAGTATAAAGGGTCGGAATAATTGTGTACGACTTGTATTTCAGTTTTTTTATCATTTAATACATTTACAAAATGTTGTATCAATCTGTTTTGTTTATGGTGTATTTTATAAGGATTTGATAAAAAAAAAAGAGTATATTACAGTATGGCTGTTATATAACAAAAAGTTTGGAGAAATGAAGTGATCTGATTATACTGAACAAGGTTGTGAAAATGTTTCAGTGGAACTGGCCTAATTTTGTCCTTTAAAGCTCTGTTATTTACCCAAAGCAAAAGCTAAGTTCCTCTGCCCATTCCCTTTTAAAGCTTTAAGAAGTATTTACATGTAGTGTATAAATAGTCATTCCTCTGTGATTTACTTGCAGTGTAAGGTTTTGTGTAAAATGTGCTGTGCGTTGTAAGTTTGAAGTTTTTTGGTGGTGTTTTTGGCATTACATATGGCATAGATGATACTTAGCCATCTTCCCCCACTTTGAACCTATGATTTATTTGGAAAGAGTACTTAAATTTTGTCAAAAAATATGTGCTTCAGAGTTTGTATCACTACTGATTGGCATAAATTTTGACCTTACAGGAAGGGAAGGTTATGCTTATAGTGCTATTCAAGGCATAATTGCACCATTTTCACATGGTGGGATACTCAGTTCAAAATGTTCTGAATGTTCTTGCATTTTTATTTATTAAAACTAACCTAAAAATACATAGCATCAAGCCTGGTAGCTGTGTGTTTTGAACGGTTGCCATAGTAACATTTTAGTCTTTGTTCTATGGTTCAGCTGAACCTGGCATACAATCCAGATGAGTGCGACATTGTTCTCATCAAACCTCACATTCACTGGATTCTACTGCCATTTATACGGTTGACGGCATTAATCACTGATTCATTTTTCCAATTTTTCTGCCATACTGGGAGACTTTTGGGCTAACATACATTTAAAGAAAAGTTTTATTTATAATTATTATTATTATTTTATTTTTTTTGCATTTGTCCAAATTGGCTTCCAGTTTAATACATTCTTGTGGCTTGATTTTTTGTGTTTATGTAATGGGTGTGCCGAGTGTTCCCGGCCTCTGCTTGTCTGCTTGCGAGGCCCATTGTCCCTGTCCCCATCTCTGTGTGGATCTCTCCCTCTGGTTACATCAGTCCCTGCCTGCTATCATGCACCGGCAAGGAGGGGAAATCTATTGGGACTGCTCTGAGAGTGGCTTCCCCAGCCAACAACTAAGGTGCTACCACCCACAGCTCTTTAACCCTTAAAACAGTGCACTGCTGTGCTGCTCACCCTTGGACTATACACCCACCCCCTTCACCTCCACCTAGGTAATACCACCCACGGGTGGAGCACCTAGGCTGGGCATATCCGTAGCATTGCAGGTGACCGTGCCCAGGCTTCATTTTACCAGGTTTCTGTCGTGTGTAATAATGCTGGAGTGGAGGTTCCTGGGTGGATGGATAGTGTCTGGGTGGAGGTTGTTGCCTGGAGCCTGCTCTGCTCTGCTCCGTTTTCTCCCCCTGGCCTGGCCCTGTGTCCTGCGAGTCTCCAGCTATACATGTGTGGTGCCTTCCAGTTGAGACGTAGCCCCACTCGGCCTTGGGTCAGCGTCTCTCCTTCTTGAGCTGGTCGTCTTCACTGCACTAATTGTGGGTTTTGTGTCCAGTATTTGGGCTAAATTCTCTAATGGAGATAATAACAGAAGCTGGCCCAGCGAGCGGCGAAGGTGGGTCCCACCCCTGCATGACATGCATGTTTCCCACCTGGCCGAGCTCCTTTTCTCATCTCCCAGAGGCCCCTTCTGCACTCACTTCTCCAGGCTCTGTTTTTGGGCAGTGAAAGTCATCCAGCCTTGACCACTCATCCAGTGCATCTAACTCTGCTGTTTGTTAAACATGCCACAGTCAGTTGGAGTATGTACTATATGTACTGTACATGGGAGGCCATGGTGTTATTCCACTGTTTCTTTAGTGCACATTGCATGAAGGTAAACTATTTTCCCCACACTGTGCTGCTTCAGACTTTCACACCTCATTTTTCCCCCAATGTCTGATCCTAGTGTTCCCACTCAATATTCCCTCTCATTTTTTCAATTTTTTTTTTTTTTTTTTTTTTTTTTATTATGACTAACGACAGTGTTGGATCGTTAACTTTATAACCATGCCATTTTGCACTGTGCCATGTATCTTGGGGGCCCAAAAGTCTGAGACCATGTTCAAAATCTGGGAAATTTTTTATTTAATCCTGGAAATAGTCTTAGGATGAGCTATGATGTGCCAGTGTCAGTCTTTTTAACTGATGAATCCAAGCTTGAGATTTATGGCAGGAGCAAAAGATGTAAGGAACAGGAGAGAAACCACATTTTATTCAGACAACAGTGAAACGTGGTGTGAATATTCAAGTGCTGATGTTTGAAACAAATTTCCCTTCGCGTACAATAAAGCATCTTTTATCTGGGGGTGCCTGCTCAGGAGTTGGACACCAGTACAGAATCAACTACACCCTGATAGAGGAAAATACCATTCTATTCTTCAGATACATGCTATCCCCTCTGGTTTAGATCTTTATGCAGAAGGATTCATACTGCAGCAGGATAAGGACTCCAAACGTACCTCAAAACTCTGAAGAGCTTCTTGAAGGCCAAAGATGAGCAAGGATTTCTGACTGTCATGGCCTTTACTTCACAGTCACCTGACCTCAACCTCCTTGACCATTTATTTGGGCACTTACAGACTGAGAAACCAAATGTTCAGTAACATCACAAGATCCTCTTTGGAACACTCTCAGTTCATGCTGGGATACCATGGATCATCAGGTTTTGCACAAACCTGTGGAGTCCATGCCAGCTCGAGTGTGCGCTGTCACTAAACCAAAATGGCAATAGACATTTGTCAGCAATGATTCAACTTTTCATTCATTGTTATGCTGCTAAGGTAACTTGCAATGAAGAATATTCTATTAAATTAGAAAATAATTCAAAATAGAAACATTTCTCAAATGATCTCAAACTTTTGGACCCCAATGTATGTGCCTGTGAAATAAGTAAAATTATGTTTGCTTATGTCTGTGTATATGTTTTATTACACACCAACACAATGTACACGTACTTTATTGCTTGAGGGCTGCAAGAGATCAGCACTTGTGCCTTGTAATATCCTGTGTGTACATTTAGATGGATGTCACATGTTTATATGCATGTGTGTGTGCGCACCTGTTCTGGTGTGTGCCGTGTGCGTGAGGCTGAATGTAGGCAGAGAGGTATCCCTTAGTGAACTTGTGCAAGTAGGTGGATTTGTATTGTGCTTTTGTGAGTGCCCTTATGGTGCTTATGTTCTGTTTGGCCCTCACAGGCAACCGTCCTCCAAGAGCTCTAGTGGACCAAAAATCCTCAGTCATTAAGCACAGTCCGGTGAAGAAGGAGTCACCTTCCCCTCAGGGGCGGACAAACAGCAGGTAAAGAAGATGCAGCAGCTTTCTGAATAAAATTAAATGGTAAAGAGAAACCCGGGGACTTGTCTGCCTCATTGAACTGATGAAGCAGCTTTGTCTTGGGTAAGACAACATTGTCGAAATCAGTTGTTCATTCTTGAAATTGCTGATTTACTTGCTCCCTATCTAGATTTTGTCATTTCAAGTATTTTTATACATGTATGAAAATCTCCAAACTCCGTCACCCTATTCTTTTTTGCATTTCACGTGAAGAACATCATCCGGCACACCCCCCCCCCCTCAGCCCGGGTCACCTATGCATAAACCTTGTTCTGCATGTTGTTGTACTAAAAAGCTCTTTCCCTAACAACTACTGGGACAAATTTG
>JAACJT020000016.1:14820136-14834858 GCA_009936485.2 Gymnarchus niloticus | reverse complement strand
TTCACTTTGATTTTTGGGGTGTCTTTGAATTCAGCCCTCTGTAGGTTGATGATTTTCATTTCCATCAAACGATGTGGTATCCTTTCATTCCTAACACATTACCCAGTCCATATCAGTATAGACATCAGCATGATTTTTCTTCCCATTGAGATCTGATGTGTTTTCAGTGTTCCTTTAATTTTTTTGAGCAGTATATTTTCTTTATAGCTAATCTGTATATGTAAGCATCACATCCTTGACCCCTTCGGCTCACATGGACCACGGTGTTCATTTTAACCAGTAGTTTTAAATGACTTGACATCTTAAGCCGAAACGTCACCTTCATTGTCTAAGAGTCTTCGTCGTCCATCATGACCAATAACTATCATAAATGCCGGAAGGCTTTCTCCTCAGATCGGAATTGAGGGATTGGATTCCCGTAACTGAAGGAAACAATTTTTTTTATTATTATTATTTATTTATTTATTTTAAACGAGGCCTTTTTTAAGAAAGGCCTTTCCATGCAGTCGGTATGATTAAGTGGTGGGCTGGCACCGTCAGCAGCCGGCCTGTCCAGCCTCCTCTCGGCTGTCCGCTCCGGCTGTCATTGCTGTCAAAATGTGTGTCTGATAGCAAAAGGGATTCGGCCAAGCTGATGTCGTTTTTGCCCTCCTGTAGCAAGACAAAAGTGTGAATTGAGTGACGTGCTTTTCTTTTGATTAATATTTGATTTTAGTCCCTCTTTGCTGTCTAGCCTGCTTTTTGGAGTGTCTTTTTGATATTGCTGATGTGCAGAATTGCAAGGCTTTCTGCTGTGTAATTACTGAGTTTGTGTGCGCGTGTGTGTGCGCGCGTGTGTGTGTGCGCGTGTGTGTGTGTGTGCGTGTGTGCAGGCAAAGAACGCTCCACACTGTGGGACCAGGTCCAGTTCTGGGAGGACGCCTTCCTGGATGCGGTCATGCTGGAGAGGGAGGGAATGGGCATGGATCAGGGCCCGCAGGAGATGATTGACAGGTAGGCCCTCCCCGTGGAGTGGGAGGGGAAGTCGTTCATCTGGGAAAGGTGAGGGTTCTGGACCTGTTGCCATCCCTCAATCTTTACCTCACAGGTACCTGTCGCTAGGTGAGCACGATCGCAAGCGTCTGGAGGATGATGAGGACAGGCTCCTGGCCACTCTCCTGCACAACATGATTGCATACATGCTCATGATGAAGGTAGGCATATAGGCATCCATGTGGTCAGTCTCATCTGATCAGGAAGTCCTGCCAAACATCTTTGTTCTTTTCCTTTTCAAATTTTGGCATGCGTTGGTTTTATTTTTGTCTTTTAATGCTGATTTGCATTTGTGTTGACTGCCATTTTTTTTTTTTTTTAAAATGCCCTTTTCTGCTAAAAATATTCAATTGGTATCAGTCACCATGCAGAGAAAGTGGTGGCAGTGAGTGAAGGGTCAGCTACTGCAGTCTGACCTTAAATAATGATTTCACTCTTGGGGGGGGGGGTGCTCATGGTGGCTCAGTGGTTAGCAATGGTGTCTCACATCTCTAGGGTTCGGGGTTCAAGTTTAACCTCTGCTCTGTGTGTAGTTTGCATGCTCACTGGGCACTCTGGTTTCCTTCAGCAGTCCAGCAACATGCAATGCAGGCTAACTGGCACCTCTGAATTGGCCGACAGTGCATGAGTGTGTGTATACACGTGCCATGCGATGGACTGGCATCCCATCCGGGGAGTACCTCAGCCTTGTGCCCTATGCTGCTTGGGATAGGCTCCAGGCCCCTCTGCAACCCCAGCTATGATAAGCAGTTAGTAGATGGCTGGATGGATTCAACCTGCTTATTGCTGGCAGTGATTAAGCTAGTATTGGTTTTCAATGTTGATTTTCTCACTGGGCTTCAAAGTTGAATTTTTCTTTTCCCTTCTATCCACCGCTGGGCTTTTATACACCTCTGGAATTTTAAGTGAAATGTCTTTTATGGAGAAGCTACTATTGTAGTTGCATGGATTTGGGGGGTGGGAAGCTTAAATAATAGAAACCCCAGCATGATGTGTCATGGTCTCGGCTCCTGCAGGTCGCTAAGAACGACATCAGGAAGAAAGTGAGGCGCCTGATGGGGAAAAGTCACATCGGGCTGACCTACAGCCAGGAGATCAATGAGATTTTGGACCAACTTGCTGACCTGGTAAGAAAGCAGACCAGCAGATGTGTGATATGATGTCTTCTGTATAAAGAGATCTCCGATGTGTTTGTACAGTATAAGATTCATCCAAGGTTTATTAGCCACAAGTCCACATTTTACTACACATAGTGACTGTACGCATTGCATTTAATTTCCTAGCTGGTCCGTTTATCCAAAGTTGCTTGAAGATGTGTCCATTTCAGCAGCTGTGCATTCGCCTAGACCAGCTGAGGTTGAGTGTGTTTGTCAGGGGTATTAGGCAGGCGTGTTCTTTCCAGTTGAAGCAGTAATCTTCAGGTCACGTCGGTCCTAAATTCATGATGGTCAAAAAGCCGCTTCATTCGTATTCGTATGTAGGATGTCAGTCCTGTCGATCAACAGACATCGATCCTGTTATGTGGGAATGTCAGTGATATTTAAGCACTTTTCAAACATGAGTTTTTAACATGGACAAACACATTTGTAGCAATAGTAAACTTAACCCAAGAGTTAACTTAACTTGTCTTAAGTTCACCTCGTCCACACAGTACCTGGGCATTCTTATTGACAGATAATATGCACTATCCTGGCCTAGACATAACTGAACAATTAAATCTCCGTTGCAAATATCTTTTGGAAATATTAATCAAAAAAGTGTCAAATAAAACTATAATTTGATTTGTTGGCTGTGTTCCAGAGTGGGTGGGAGCTGTCAGTCAAACCCAGTGGCAGTCGTCACATCAAAAAACAGACATTTGTGGTGCATGCTGGGACAGATACCACAGGAGATATATTCTTCATGGAGGTATGAAGACTACTTTTATTCTTTTGATATTTAGCTACAGGGGGACATGGTGGCTCAGTTGTTAGCACTGCTGTCTCATACTTTCTGGGTTGTGGGTTCATATCCCACCTCCACTCTGAATGTGTGGGGTTTTCATGTTTTCCTATGCTTTGTGAGTTCCCTTCAGGTACTCCGGATTCCACCCACTGCCCAAAGACGTTGGTTTAGGCTGATTGGCATTTTGAAATTGCTAGGAGTATGTGTGTATGCATGTAATTATCATAGTGTGAGGACACAATTTCCACTCGGAGTGAAAACCTGTTACTGTTTACCTCATGTTTACATTTGTCATGTCCATGAAAGAGAACTCAATTTTATACAAATCTGTGAACGCAATCAAAAAACCTAAATAGCCAAAAGTCTATTTTTTTTTTTGTTGGATCACTTATGGTTAAGGTTAAGGCTGGATAAGGGTTGCTATTGTCATAGGTTGGAATTAGTGGTAGGGCAATAGACGTGAATGGAACGTTCCCACAACGTTGTAAGTACACGTGTGTGTGTGTGTGTGCGTGCGTGTGTGTGTGTGTGCGCCCACCCGCCCTGCAGTGGGTTAGCACTGCGTCCAGGGTGTCCTCCTCCTGTCTTGTGGGATAGGCTCAGGGGGCCCCCCCACAATCCTGCACAGGATATGCAGTTTGGAAAATCGATGTATAGATGGATATTTGTTACTACTTTTGTTCTACTTGTATTTTGCTTAATGTGGGAATAAATAGATGTAAATGTGGGGAAGCACTTATCAAAGTGTAAAACACCTGGAGTGTGTCTTTGATTAAAATTAATTTCTCAATTTGAAATGAACGGTCACTTGAATAGTGATACTAAGTCATGTGGAGACCTGGCTGTCCAACGCCCCACAGGTGTGTGACGACTGCATCGTTCTGCGTAGCAACATTGGCACCGTGTACGAGCGCTGGTGGTACGAGAAGCTCATCAACATGACCTACTGCCCCAAGACCAAAGTCCTGTGTCTCTGGAGACGCAACGGCCAAGAGACCCAGCTCAACAAGTTCTATACCAAGAAGGTGAATCTCTCGACTTGTGTCCACCGTAGCTTTCAAGACATAACAACTGTGATCAGATTCTATATCAGACACCGTGTGAGGGTTTAGATGCCAACTATGATCAAAGTTTTGCTGGTTGGTGGTGTTGACCTGATCTACAGCTACTAACTAATAGAGCATTTCCACTGTTAATTCGTCTCTCTGTTAATCAGTCCGTTGTATCACTGCAAGCATAGCAAACTCTCTTCTGTCCACAGTGTCGGGAGCTATACTACTGTGTTAAAGACAGTATGGAACGTGCGGCTGCCCGACAGCAGAGCATTAAGCCAGGTGAGAACCCAGCAGGAGACGCACCGAACAACCACGCAAGCTGGGTTTTAGCATGCACCCCGACGTCAAGTTGGAAATGGAAACGGCCGGCCCGAATTGCGAGCACTGCTGGGCACTGACTGCTCTGACCTGCACGCGACTCCACGAGTCACAGCAGCATGGATGATGTCAGAGTTTTCACTCCAGAGTGATACTACCAGTGCTTGGGGTTACAGCCCCTAAAAGACTGAGCTGAACCTTTGCCAAGAGGAATGAAGGATGCAGTGTTTCTGAAACGACAAATGTATAAATGCCAGCTTTAGTCTACGTATCTCCACATTGCTGATATTTCTTTGTATTATAGTTCTTTGGTACCAGAGCTGTACTTCCACACGGTTCATTAATTAGCATGTATGCGTAGTGGCTTCAGCAAAGACCCCTTTCCTTATTCTGTCGATCTCATCATCAGGACCAGAGCTGGGTGGTGAATTCCCTGTGCAGGACATGAAGAGCGGCGAAGGTGGACTGCTGCAGGTCACCCTGGAGGGCATCAACCTGAAGTTCATGCACGGCCAGGTAGGGGATGCTGTCCTGTGCTGCATGTACATCCACCTCACACGCATCGCTGTGCATCTCTGCTCCTCTAAGTAGCTGCTGACCAAAACTCATCAGCAGGTGACCTTATGGCAAATAGCAGAAAATGCGAGTCACGTGAAAATGTACTTAATTAATCTGATCGGTATTTTAAAGTAATAAAAATGTCAAATTTATGCATTTTTATTATGTGGTGGCTCAATAAAAGCAAAGTAGGAAACCCTTAAAATCCTTTACTGTGTTTAGAGCACCTTAGAGGAAACTTCTTTGTTTTTGATTTGTTGGATATTCACCCTTTCTGAAAATGCAATCATTCCTTTGAAATGTGTGGAATATTGCACACCACTCTGTTCTACTGCACTTTCATTCATGCTCCTTGTGTGCGTGTGTGTTTTTTTTTTTTTGTAAATTTGTAGTTCTTATTTTAATTGCATGAAGTTTTTCGGGTGAGCTTTTGAAAGACATTATACTAATTGTACGGCTTTTTTTGGATAGTTTTTTATACTTTTTTTTAACTCTGTGGTTGGTCTTATTATTTACCAGATTTCAGAGAGAGCAGGTATAACTTTTTAAGTAATTTTTCAAAAATGGCAGGCTTTGTCCTAGTAATATAGTTTTGCAAAATGTTCTTTGTATCTACACTTTTTTTTTTTTTTTTTTTTTACTGAAGTGAATCCATTGTAGTTTAAACCAGTGAGAGACAACATTTGTCACTTGATTTGGTTTGATAAATTCCTGCAGTTCCTTCCATGAGGCCTTTTCCATGACACCAAACTAATATAACCCACAATTCAGTACAAACTCTGTAAGCTCCACAGACTCTATAACCTACATCCTTCCTTTTAAACTCGCTGCTTTCTCAGTCTTTTTGTTCCCTTTAGAAGGCAGATTTAGGGACACAATTCTACAATGCGGAAGTATCCAGAAGCTTCAGGGAGGGATGAACGACTGGCATCAGCATTTTGAATGTTCCAGTGCTGAAATCTCAGTCTTTGCCAATGCTAGAGGTAGTAAAGTGGAGTTTAAACTTTTTTAAACTTCTCTTATCGGACCATTTTTAAGTCTCTTGGGCTGTGTAGGGTAAAAAAAAAAAAAAAGGTGACCAGCTAGACAGCTCACTGCATTGTGGGAAGTATGCTTTGATTTTCGCTGCCCTGAGTTGAAAGTTCAGTCCTTACCATGTCACATCTTCTTTAAGTCTCGATAAAAGTTAATGCTGTAGTTCGGAATTTATTGGATTCTCAGTAGTGGTCCAGTTGGTGTGCTTGCTGGTGCCGCCCCTCATTGCTGGAGGAGGACGCATGGTGAGGGCGTAAAGGTGGAAGTCATATGGCTTGAGTAAATCGCAGTACGTTTGCGTTTAAAGAAACCAAGAAAGAGGGTTATAGTAGCATCTGACTCGTTCATTTTTTCTCGTGAGTACGATTTGTACAGAACTTTAGCTGTACCCAGGTATCTCCTGCGTCAACGGGGTCTGGTGTCTGTACACAGCACTGCCTTGATGGCCCGTTGCTCTCTTCTCCTGTGTTCTCCATTAATCCAAACCATTTCTCTCCCATGCCTACTCCACCTGCAAGGAGCGGAAGGTACTCGTCTTCTGCTGTCTTTCCTTTTTAGCAGGCATCCTGACTGATTTTTGCATTTTGTTTTTGAGTGTGTGTTTGTGTGTATATGGTAAACCTTAAATGTACTTGTATACATTTCAGCTTTCTTTGGCATAGCTTGTCTGTGTTTGTTTCTCTAGTGGATCTTCACTATGAGATTCATACAGCCAGCTTTTTTGATAGAACAAAGTGGCCTGCTAATTTAATGGCCTCTGTTGGCCCGGACTGGAATAAGCTGAGCTCCTCTCTCCGTTTTGCCAGTGGCCCTAATAGAAGTCCCACATGGAGACTATGATATGAATAATGAAATTGTGTTTTTTTTTTTTTATTGTGGTGCTTGCATCATGTGGTGTTCTATCTTCACTATTCCACTTATTTCATAGGCTATGTGTTTCTGACTGCATTCCTGTTCTTGACAAAGTTACTAATGTTTGCCAAATTCTTCTTCTTGTTCCCTTTCTGTTTCAGGTTTTCATAGAGCTGAATCACATTAAAAAGTGCAATACTGTCAAAGGAGTCTTTGTCCTGGAGGAATTTGGTAATTACATTGTTTTGATACTCGGCCTGTATGCAACATGGCAGTAACTCCGATCCATACAGCAGCAGCACAAATTCAGGTGACGCCAGACGTGCTTTAGGTGATGGTTGGGTTATCTGTGACTGAAGTTTCCATGAAAACTGTCAGATACTTCCTCTGAATGCTCATTCAGAGACGAGACATTTTCCATATTTTCATATACAGTGTTTGGCACCACAAAAATGATTACAAATGTGTTTCCTCTTTGAATAGTAGCCAGCTTCACTAACTCAGTTTTAACAAACTGAAGCAGTTAATTCCACTTTCTTTTTTTTTTTTTAAGTTTTACCGCAGTGTCACTGGTAGATTGTTGATGCCAACAAAGTTTTGTGAGTGCTTATATACATGATATGACTAGGTGTGATCTTGTCTTGTGGCTGCATCAGAGGCCTGCTCCTGGGCTGAGGTAGGGTCTCGGAGGGCACTGTCGTCTTGACATTAGTCAGGTTTGTGTCGACGGCCCAAGTCACACATGCCTTGATAGCTGTATCACACGGTCTGTGGGAGAGCTAATCCCTTGGCTTTAATCAAAGTGATTTAATACTCAAGAAATCCCCTTCAAAAACTAGAGGCAAATATAAAACATACGGGTTTGAGTTACGGCTTTGTCTCTGTGCTTCTATCGTAATCTGCTATGAAAACCTTCACCCTCCAGCAGGTAACAGTCTGTCATCTTTATTTACCCTTTCGTTTCACTTTTTATTTTTGCTTTTCTTTTTTGCTATAAGTTTTCACTTTCCTTCTTGCCTCCCCCCCCCAGGCACATGACATGTCAAGCAGCCAGCAGCTACACTGACTTGCATGTGTTCTCTTAAGGTTAGCGGTTAGGTTGAAATTAGGTTTAAAAAGCCATTAACAGGTTTTTAAGCTTAGGACATACTTAAGAGTTATCGTGTCTCTGCTGACTTGCTAGTCCATTCTTTGTAAGGGTTTATCCCGTTTGACTAGTTACCGAATTATTGATGAGTAATATTCAGCATCCATACTGATAATTATTGTAATTAATCAGCATTTCGTCATCTTGGTTTATATATACTCTACCTTTCTACGTTCTATTTATGTATGTTTGTACTGTAAAATTCTTGGTACTGCTTGCTTTGTGGTTCGTTTTATGTCCGTCTATAAGTACACGTGGGTGCTTTTTTCTACACATTTCTCCATTTTATTTGTTATAAACACATAACACACTTAAAGTACATTCATTTTTTGTGTTAGCCTCCAAATTTACCTACCTGTTGGTTTCAGATCCTTGTGTTATGCTTCTTGAAAATAATGTTGATTTTCTGCTGTTTGTTTTTCTTTGTATTGTTCGTGTCTGTACGCACGCGTACGTAAGTATTTGTGTTTGAATGCACTGAATAGTCGATAAGTACAGAGCAACCCAGCAGCACGGCCAAACAGTAAAGCAGAAAGTGCCAGCCACAGATCTCCAAACGGTGGAGTGTGTACATCACACATCTGCTCACACACACCGTAAATGCAGCTAAAATATCACACGACTTGTGTGAATTAAAGCCTAGCAGATTCTGCAATTTCCATCTGTGTGTAATTCATTTACTTTTTGAATTGTGTAATCAAACACATTCAATATGAAGCCAGTTAGCCTGCGTTATTTGAAGTGATGTTGACATCTGTACCTTTTGTGTTTTAAAGTAATCCACGTCATCTTAATTTGCAGGGAGTAGATTGTCCCGGCATTGTCATGGTGCTGTTAATGCCATTTTTGGCCATGGGGCTGTAGCCTCCATCATAAATGGTCTTCCTGACTCATACATGCATCCCTCTTATTCCCGCCGTAATTCGATTAATGCCTGTTTCTACACTTGTTAAATTCTTTGTTTTGTCTCTTAGTTCCTGAAACTAAAGAAGTGGTGATCCACAAGTACAAGACTCCCATGGTGAGCAGTCACACCCCTCAACACTAAATCCTATTCACTGTCACCGCTACCTTTTTAACTGGTGCGAATATCTTCCTCTCACATCCGTCCAAACCCGCCATTTACACCACTGTTTGCACTGTCACAGATTAGCAGCCTACTTTCTGTATATAGCCAGACTTTTTGAGGCACAGCTCTACAAGCTATGTTGGGTAGTTGGGCACATCCTCCATTTGTCATCAGCAACACCTAAGGGGACATGGCTGGTATTACTGCTTGGGCCACCAGACGGCAGAGCCCCTTTACCAGTGCCACCCAGTCACCATGATTCTCAAGCCCCCAGCTGTGCTCTGTCCTCCCCTCCAGGCGCACCAGATCTGCTACTCTGTCCTGTGTCTCTTCTCCTACATGGCTGCCGTGGAGGGAAAGCCCAGAGCTCCATCGCCTAGGCCTCTGCCCAGCTAGTCCGCATGTGTACGCCTTCTGTTTTGTAACACATTATGGCTAGTCTCCTCCCGCATCTTCACCTCTGTTAGATTTCCCAGTTTGCATCCGTCCTCTAAGTGGCTTTTCAAGTATAACATGGAATGTGCTCGTGTCGTTTTTTTCCCTCTCTTGTTCTCTGATTTCCTTCTGACTTTAAATGGCCAGGCTGAAGTTAATTCTTTGTAGGACTAAAAACTGATCAGAAATAAAACTGAAATGCGAGATAAACGAAATATGATTATGGCTTGTGAACGGCCTTGAACACAGTGTGAGTCTGGACTTAGGACTGCATCCCGCCTAATGTAATGTCATGTCGTGTTACAATGTCATGTAATAATGTCACTTTAAAGCAAGTGCTCCATTTTAACTGTATGACTAAACCAAATGGTAATGAACTGCTCAGCCTGAAACCGTCAAAGATGATAAAGCACAGTGCTAGCATGCTTTAGTACCTTTATAAAAGACTAGAACATTTAAAGGTCCTCTAACATCTAGCCAAGCATTCAGAGGATATCAGTCCAAGATTCCCTTGTGATTAGTGTGATTAAGTTGAAATGTTTGAAGTTTGTGTGTGTGTGTGTGTGTGAGAGAGAGAGGGCAGAGAAGGAGATTTTGTTTAAAGGTTGCACTGCTGTACCACTTGTAATTTATTTGTGTGGTCTGATGTATTGGATTGCATGTTACGGAGATCTTATATTAATAAGAAAATGGTGTACAGTGATGTTCCTGTAAATGCCAGCCACATTGAAGTTTTTTTTTTTTTTTTCCCTTTCTTTCTTTCTTTTTCTTTTAGTTGTTTAAATTGTCATGCACTGGGGTCCAAGCTGAGGTTGGGAACACGTACTGTTTTTGGGGTGAACTGCAAAGTCTAAGCCACATGCCGCTTGGTTGTATGTTTTAAGTTGTGTGTATAAAACGAAAGATTGTGAATGTAAAAATGACTGAGAAAGAGAGTAGCTGTATAGATTTATTCTAGCTATTAATATGCTTGTTTTGTTTGTTCATTTGTTTGTCGGGTGTTGACGTTTGTTTTGCCTCGTGTGTTGTGCTTATCCCAAGATGGAGTATGTTTTTGTTGTTTAGATTTGCAATCTGGAATTTTCACCCCTGTAAAAACTGGAAACGAGTGCACATGTCACTAGTACTTCAATAACAGAATAGAACGGTTTGTTTAATCTTGAACATAAGCATGTGTAAATACTGCAGCTACCAGTGACTGACTGACCACCAGGAAGCTTCAGCTTAAGTCAGTAAGGGTCTGGTGAAAAATTATTTATTGTAGGAGATGATGTAGAAAATCTGTCCTTAGATCTCATTTTGGCTGCTGTAATGTAATGGATTGGGGGGTGCTGGGGAAGTCTGGTGTAAATATTTCAGTGTAAAAGTATTTATAGAAATTGTACAGCTTTGGCTATATGAAAATAAACTGTCCAACCAGAAGTGATCACCGTTTAGTGTCTGTGTACACAGAAAATTTACACTTTTTTTTTAGGTATTTTCACCACTGAACTTCTTTGGTTGCAGTGATATTAGAGAATGGAGAGCTCAATAAAACTAATGTCTCAGAGCCATATATTAATTGCATTACTAGCCTGCCAGCTTATCTATCCCTTAACTCTGCAGGACACCGTCTGCAAGCTGTGATTCTGACACCCCGTTTGGCCCCCATGTCAGTCCCTGAGAGCCGCTGTGCTTCAGGGCATGATCACGTGTTCAGCCGCTTGGTCTGCAGGAACACGTTTGTGTGTTTGACAAGGACCTGCTTCTGCTCTCCCTTCATCTCCAGGAGCAGGACACTGTTTGATAACGAAAGGTCCATTCAGCGGTAAATGATGGGGCGTGGCACTTCTCTTTAAAAGGCAGGGTTCAGTGCTCTGTAGTGTTGGTGAGCTTTAAAACTGCCTTGAAAACATAAGAGAAAGCACTGGGGTGTTTATTTGGAAGGACAATCTACAAGGTCATATGTACTACAGAGCCCAATGAAGTCCTTAACGTAAGTGGCTAGCGCCACTGGCTACTAGTGTGCCACTTTTGCTGGTGAGGAGGAGGAACCAATGGGCTTGTGCGACTGGACATATGTGCTTTGACTGAGAGATTCTGTACAGTCTGAGCCTCTGGAAACTGTGATCATTTCATTTTTGCTGTCATCCACAAAGTGGCAGGTAACAGGCAGCAAGGTAGGTATCCGTGTTGATTGAGGTCCACAGCAGTTACCTTTTGTACCAGTGCTGTCGTCTGCCCCTTTTCCTTCCTGCATTTGACATTCAAGTGAGAGCCAAACTAGGGGGCAACACAGGGTCAGTCATTCTTCCAGCACCCTGGAGTAGTTTTTGGGGTTAAGTGCTTGCTCAAGAGCACAACGGTGATACGGCCACTCTGCCGGCAGTGAAATTTCAGCTGGCAACTTTCCAGACATGCACACAGACTAGTAACCATCAGGGCCCTTAACCCCACCTGCTCCCGAGGTGCTAGATTATGACTGACCCTATGCTCTGGACCCAAAACTCTCACCCATATACGGACAACAAGAAGAGATATGTAAAAACTAACCAATGTGGCCACAGAATTGAATAAAGTGTGGCTATTGTATAATCTGTTAAAACTGTCATACCCTGCATGCTAAACTTTGAAAGCCTTCAGCAAGACCCATCTCGTTCTCTCTAACTTCATTTTCAAAAATGCCTTCCTATTGCTTAAGCATCTTAAACAGAGCTTGAGGACCCTGACATTATCCTGCGGAGTGCTCCACAGCTTCTGCATCACTAATCTCAGAAACAAGCTCCCAGTCCAAAGTGCTGACCATCCAGCATTCAGGAGTGCTCTTACGGAGCTGTCTCAGGCCCTGAAGGACGACTCGCTGTTTAAGGTGCTTGTCTGTGTCGTCCTCCTGAAAAGCATTACAGAATGTAGTAATCAAACAGAAGTGCTGGTGAATGCTTCCTTTATTCTGTAAAATGTGAAATACCGTCAGTTCCTTTCGTGCATTTTTAAATGCCTGTTAAGGCATGCCAGTTTGAATGACTCGCACATTTTGAGGTCGAGCGCTCTGTTTAACTTGTAAATTTTGTGTGGTTAAATGTATAAGTGTCAGCTTACATGCATTATTGAAAAAGTTTAGACGGCAACTTGCCTTGAAGACACTATAATTTAAGAGAAGTAACTGTCCTTCATGTGGGACGTTTGAGCTGTTGAATACTCTTTAGTACATAGGGGACATTTCACTAGCTTCTTCAGATAGACACGAGGCCCAGATGAAGTCTGTGTCTGGATTCCTGTAAAGAGAAACGTGAACACTCAATAACCGACACATAAATAGAAACACCTTGCACAAATAGCACATACTGAAATAATCACACAACAAATTCAACACACAAGCATGCAGAAGAAGTGTAATTACACAGGAGCACTTAAAAAAAGACCCACAAAAAATGAATACACACACACACCTTAGCTCACAAGTTCACACACACACACAAAAACAGGTGCTCCAAAATGTAGACACTACACATACAAAAACACACAAAATACCAAATGCAGCAGGAATACTTCTGATAAGAACGGAAATCTTGCCCACGCGTGTCTAAACATTAACAATTGAGCTTTTATCATATTTATCATCAATTTCAGGTTGACTGAGGCCTTGGGAGTGCCAGGAAGGCGATGGCACACAGGTCAGTGTATTACTTAGACAACAGGACCAACACCATGGATGAGAGACCCAGCGTGACTTTGCAGAGGCATTTCAAGTAAGACAGCAGATAGTCTGTACTCATGTTTGGCTGCAACACAGAGAGACAGAGGCCTTCAGAAGTTTTGGAGGAGGCTGGGCAAGAATAAGCCAAGGAATCAGACTGGAGCTCCACTGAGGACAAGGCTCAGCAAGAACAATCAGACGAAGAAGCAGGAGCACATCCAGATGACAGATTCCACAGTGGTGTCCGAGAAGCGCACTGGCTCATGAGGATTCTAAGACACTAGTGAAAAAACAGAAGCTCAATTGTTAGTGAAGTGTCTGGATCTGACACTCAGGCTGCAGTCAAGTCAGCGATAGAAGCTGCTACGTCTGGAAACAGCACAGAGAAAGAACACCATACTGGTGAAACAGAAGTGGACGGAGGAGGCAGACAGAAAGGTATGCCTTCACAAGAGGGCAGTGTTGCACAATCTTCCCCATTGACGAGTTGTTTAGGGATTCTTCTTGGCCAAATGCCCTTTGGCCTCAGATAAAAATTACACTCTTGGGAAATATCACCATTTAATCACATCACATATAGGGGTTCTAAAGAGGGTGGCAGCGCTGGACAGAGACATTTAAGAAGTAAGAGTTCCGTAATTTGTTTAAAAGCTTTTAGTTTTTGATATTTAAGTTTTGCACAGAAGAAACATGTTTCCTGAAAATCACATAGTACGTCTATTCTGTATGTTTCATATTGTCAGGTTAACATTTCAGTGTAAAGAATAAAGTTTTGCATTATCCTGTTAGATCACAATACAATTTCAAATTGCAATTGTGCTTTACTGTTGAGTGTTTGAGTGTCTATTGTTTTTTGTTAATGGAATATTCCAATCTTAACTTCATAATGTTTAGCACTTTTCTGATATGCACTTCATTTTCTTATTAATAAGAAATATTCTAAGATGTTTTGAATATTGCTCAAACCAAAGCTTTACTCAAAATCAGCTGCCATATTGCCGCATGACCTTTTGTAGAGAAGCATATCGCAATGTTTCATACTGGCTAGAAGGGGGCGCTATAAGACAAAAGTTTATAGCGAGTCAGTGTTTTACAATAGACTGTATATGAACTGTTTGAAGTAATATAAGAAGACTAAACAGAAGTTGGAAGAAAACAAATACTCCATTAATCACAGATGTTGAACTGAATAGGACTACAGTTACAGTCTACTCAAAGCTACAGGAAATACTGAAAGGACATACATATCGGCCATATCTGTTGTGAAAACCTGGAGCAGAACCAGCTTGGTGGTACTACTGGGCCAAACTGTATTAGCTGCAATACTGGGTCCACACACAGGAGGTCAGCTGACTGCTTTCAGCAGATAACTGTTCAAAAGTGAATATTTTGTTCCACGGTCTGGATTTTGTAAGAGCAAGTAGACCTGAATTATCATGTATGACAGTTACCACGCATACGTTCTTCAGCAGTTTTCTAATACCAGATGTTTACCGGAGTCTAATGATGAGACAAGTGAGGCTTCAAAACCCATGGCAGGTGGTAATATCCTGAACTAGCAAATCAATGCTGGTGTTAAATGATGCTTTAAACCCATGGTG
>JAACJT020000016.1:14802896-14820036 GCA_009936485.2 Gymnarchus niloticus | reverse complement strand
GGTGGGAGTATCCTGAACTAGCAAATCAATGCTGGTGTTAAATGATGCTTTAAACCCATGGTGGGTGGGAGTATCCTGAACTAGCAAATCAATGCTGGTGTTAAATGATGCTTTAAACCCATGGTGGGTGGGAGTATCCTAAACCAGCCAATCAATGCTGGTGTTAAATGAGGATTCAAACCAATGGTGAGTGGGAGTATCCTGAACCAACCAATCAATGCCTTCACTAGGTGCGGCTTCCAAACCTGTGGTGGGTGGAAATATCACCATCATTGACTCTATTGCTACTAGAGTCTGCCTTCATATTGCTATGTCAGATATCATGATTGCATTGACAACATAATTTTAACCTTACATTTATTATACATGTTAGAGCATACCACAGTTGGTTAACAAAAAAAAAAGGTAGCATTTCTACTTGCTCCCATGCATCAGTAAGGAGGGCATGTATAGAGACATAACAGGGTTTAAAACCAAGGCTTACAAGAAAATGAGTTGTGGCTGAATTTAATGAAAGATACCAAAAAGATCCAATAACCAAACTATAAATGAAAAGTGCTCAAAAGAAACACCTGTACCCTTAACCATAGGAACTCTCAACTGCCCAAGAATTCCCATCCCCCCTACCCCCCAGCTGATACATCATCCAATCAGAGTCAGCTGTGATTCATAACCTGATCAATCAGTCTGCTAATGCAAGAGGACACTAATATCCAATGGTATTGTTGCATCATTGGCTTGTTTTCAGTACCAAAAGACACATTTGTCTCATAAAATTACTGACATGCAATCCTTACAGTCCTTAATGGGTTAAAGTAAATAGCTGCCAAACAGAAATTCAAAAAAACTTGAATAAAAAGCATTTCAATTAAACACAAGCATGCTGTATTTTTAATATTTTTTAAAATTTGTTAATATTACAGTTGGAAGAGCATTACAGGAACATATCCAACAAGAGGAGACAAAAACCAGCAAAAACACAAACATGCCTACAAGGATTTCCTGCAGCAGTCACAAGATGGTGCTGGCTGTCCTCACAAATCTACAGCTGTGTTTCCCAGATTTTGGGTGTCAGGCCCCCCTTTACAGTTAAGAGTAATTTAAAGCCTCCTGCAACCTCCCAACATGCTATGACATTATAGAATAGCACATTCAGACATGGTCATTTTGGGAACTCTTGACCTAGAGTGACTTAACTGAAACAACTCTATGGCACATTCAATTCTGATAGATAAAAATGTTTGAGAAATTTTGATTGCAATTTCTAGGACTACTTATTTACATATCGCATGTTATATTTTAGATTTCAATCTCTGTTACAGTCTCAAGACACATTTTGTACAGCAAGGCTCATGTGGTCATTTATTATGATTTTGGAAATGAGTTCTGGGAACTGCTCCATTATGCTGATGAGGTTTGGGGAGGCCACCAAATGATATAAGTAGATCAGAAACAGCAGCTGACCTCAGAGAATAAATTACCTCGAGTGCACTTATTAGTTTGAAATACAATCTCATGACTGTCCTGATTGCCCTTGCAATTAAATATGCTCCGACAACCATGGGGCTGCCAAGCCATTGGTTTTCCAGGCAGAAATTGCTTGTCCCACCGCTGTAAGGTTCGGTTTGCATCAAGAAACTTTGTGCCAGTGATCAAGAACATGTGAGCCTGTTCAAGCAAAAGGACGGCTCCTTGGGCAGTTTTTCTCCAAGAGAGAGTTGTGTTTGTTGAACATTTCCGGGCACTAACCATCAGCCAATCACATTTATCTTTTGTGATCTTCCTCTTCTTCATCAGGGTGCCTGATTCAAATCAGCCAAATAGAAACGGCATGTTCTGTGCATGAAAGCTGATACTGAGCACTGGGAAACACAAACGGCAGATACTCTTTGTGGCTAAGAATATCTGAATCCTCCTGGAAGTCAGCAGGACAAGAGCCGTGCTGCATGTACACAAAACTACAGCAAGCAATCGAACCACGTAGCATGAATTATTCATACTGCCCCGAAAGCTTAAAGACCAAGGGTCACCCCTTTTTCCCCCAAGTCTTTGGCAAATGTAGCAGAAAAGTAGGACTTTGATGATTGAACTTTAAAAGTCAAATGCTTTCAGTACAGACATATGGCGTGTTTCCACCGCATGGTACCAACTCGACTCGACTCTACTCGCTTGATGTTCCGTTTCCATTACAGAAAGCTGGTGGTCATGACGCTGCACTCAATTCCTGTAGCGTCATCTTAATGCGACAAACAGGAAAGAACAAAGGATGATATGGAAAGGATTCCATATTTGATTCTCGGTATGTGGCTATTTGTCACAGCAAGGAGAAAACTTTTATTTCAGAAGAGGCTGAGTGCAGCAAAACAAAACACCCCTGAAAAACGGTGGTCTACTCGGTCGAACGCCCAAACAGACGGTCAGTGGTGGAGACTTTACAAATAGGGAAGGATCTGAAACACACATACACAGCATACCCATTTTAATATGTAATAGTAGTTGACCACGGCGTGGGTTTGCGGGCGTTCATATCAATTAAAGCTAAAAACAACAGACGGTCAGTCGAATCCAAAATAGCTTACTAAAATGCTTTGCCCAGTATACCCCGTCGTGTGTTGATGACGCAGTGCTGCTGATTCTCTTTGACCAATCAATAGCCTGCAGCATTTTCACCTGACTGTCATAGTACCAACTTGGCTCGAGTGGAATCCCGGCAGAGATGGCACCAAAAAATGTGACCAGGTACTAATCCTCAGTTTTGCCAAATGGAAATGCAAAAAATGCAAGTCGAGCCGGTTTCCCGAAGTGGAAACATGCCAGTATATTACATTCAGACATCACATGTACAGTCCAATAAATGTGTCAAATTTGGTTGGAGTCTTTGTAAAGCCGATGTAAGTGTGCAATATTTTAGATCCACGTTTGTTAACATCCTACAGTTTATTGCTTTATTTCCACCTGGCCACAGAAGGACTCATGATGTTAGAAATGCAAGAGACAAAGTTAGCTCACTGAGTGTTTCTCCTGATATTTTGATTGAGGTGTCTATTCCATGCCTGCCTGACCTGGCTGAATTGCAAGCCTGAAAACGGGCCCATAATCTCTCGCCTTGAGCAAGCATCTCCCCAGGTGCCTGTGTCCTGCTGTCAGAGCCTTTCTCCAAGCTCTGGAATCTCTCATTCATTTCTCAAGCTGGTCTGCTGCCTGTGGAGAACATCCACAATGTCTGCTGCAATGTTCAAGCCTCTTGCTCAATAGACTCAGAATTTCTTTGTGTTTCTTTTTTTTTTGCATTAAGGTGCCAGTAGGGTTTCCATGATGGTGCCTCAAATGCAGTTTATTTCCTTGGAGTGTTGTGCAAAGTGCTAATTGCAATTATGCTCGACATAATGGTGGAGCCACAGCTCAGTTATTAACCCCCCCGTCTCCTTGGCATAATGAGGGGAAGCCTGCCTCAGCGTTGCCCATGTTTCTTTCACTATATTACATCAGCTTTAGCCACTCAGAAGTGGTCAAAGTCACATTCTGGTGTACACCCCTTCAGGTAGTCTTAGGAACCAGTTAATGATGCAGTGTGGTACGGTTCACGCTGAAGTGTAGGCCTGAGGAAAGATGTGTGTCTGTGAGTGAGGGTGGGGCTTAAATTTAGAGCCTGGGGATGGCAGGTGATACGCTGTGGTTGGGTGGTGGGGGAGTCTGCGAATCCAGTGACGATTATCGATGAACAGGCGAAGACAGCGAATGCTGCATTGTTGAGAGAGATTTCCTTTGTATGTATATGAAGCTGTAACACAGACAGTAAACACAAATATAGACAACACCTCATTCTCCAAGAGCTGTTGGAGAAGCGTCTTGCTGCTGCCTGCTTCTCACATGAATTGCACTCTAGAATAACAGAGATGGCTTTGTTTGGCTGTTCTGCTTGTCTGCCAGCTCAGATTCAGTGTGCGATTATTGATTTTCATTTACAAAGTCATATGAACACCGCGTTCCGACAGAGCCTCTAAGCACATGCAGACCTACTTTGTCAACACGAAAGTTTATATCCTGGTTATAAATAAAACATTAAAATCCACCAAGCCTCTTGTTACTGAAAGAAGCAAATACATGACAATGAAAGCTTGGCTCTTATAGCCAGCATAAAGCGTACCCTCAGTGTCTGACAACGGCACTCGAGGCCACATTTGAGTAAGACTGCCCAAAATGTACATCCTCCACATTGCTCACCATCACATGCACACCAGAATCCAGATGAAATCTCGTGGTGAGGTAGTGGTGACTGTGGTCCATAAACCCAGGCATTTGGAAAAGCAAGAGCTGATCGTCACAACAAACAAATGAGCCTCTTGGCTTTTTGAATGTACAGTACTCGGATCCTTCGTTAATCTGTTAGTCAGTAGTCTACATTCAGTCTGTCTTTGTTATTACTCATTTCTGGGAAGACTGCAACAGAATGAATTCCATGCTCACCTGGGTTACTTGCTGTTCAAAACGAGTCATATAAAGCATGTTACTGCAGCGCTGACTCGCTAGGGTACGTCTACCGTGACTTCTCAGAGCCAGTAAACCTCATTGTAGCATATCATTTTACTCCATTTGCCTATTTATCCAGCCAAACAGTTTACAAAACGAATCCAGGTTATGACATCAATACATCTGGTTGCTTAGCAGGCGTTCCTGCTCAAAGTGATGTATGACAAGTTTTAGTCGTGCTGATTTTCAGATTATTGCTTCAAGCTAATGTAAATACAGAGCCTTGTTTGTGTGTGACAAAAAGACAACATCTCCTTTTGCAAGTTCTCTGTTCAGTTGGGTAACTGGAACAATGTGACTCCAAGCTGGGCAGGGAATAGGGTCTTCGTGTGTCCTGTGGGGTCAGTGGTGACGGGATGGAGAGTACAAAAGAAGCAAGCATGAAAATACAGTAAAACTGCCCTTTGGATAGCGGTTAAACAGGCTTTCCTAGGGTCTGGAAATCCATCCGTCCGTCCATCCATCCATCCATCCATCCATCCATTGTCATATGGCTCTTATCATAGTCAAGCTGGCAGGGTAGGCCAAGAGTCTATCCCTGGCAGCACAGGCTACAAGGCATGGGTACACCCTTGATGCCATGCCAGGTCATCACAGAGCACATACACGCTTGCACTCCCACACCATCAACACTGAGGCCGATTTAGAGACTCTTATCAGCTGGAAATGCAGGACATATTAATTTATACATATTGCAAGAGGGACAGGTGACATTAGTCAGTATGCCAGACCCATTTACTTTTTATTTTTACTGGTGACCAAAGCCTGAACTTCCAAATCCAAATGAAAAAAGTACATAGGAACATCTAGCATTAGTCTGGTGAAAAAATCACCAGCTTCACTCGTATCTGTCTTTTCTCTGTGTACTTGAATCATTCTGTATCATCTATGAAATCTGATTTTTTTTTTTTTTCTTGTCCATCTTTGGCTGTGAAGCTGTGATAAAACTTTAATCTCCCAGGTTAGCTGCCGCTTCTTGGTCCGCCATGCGACAGCGTGGAAAAGGCTGGTGGGGCTGAGACGCAGATCATCGAAAAAGTCAAAGGCAGGTCAGGAAGCAGAGCTCTTCCTCAAGAGCCTCTGGGGGTACGGTGAGACAGAAAGAGCCTACTGTAGAGACTACCAGGCTCCACGCTTCCCCTTCCACCTTTGAAAGAAAATTTCTCGTCTATATTCTGGCTGACCTATGAGTGAGTTGAACTGCAGTAAATATTCTTATGTGAGTTTTCATTCTTTTCCCCATCCCTACAGTAAATGATTATTTTTGAATGAATTGGTCTCGACTGTCCCACTCGCACTGATTGAAGCGAGACAAAATCAACCCTCATTACTTTCAGTAGGTTCACACAGCAGAATGCCCTTCCATCTGGGACTGGGTCTTTGAGCTTGGATGATATTGTCTTTAAGAAAGTGGACTTGAGAACAAAAGATTGCCTTTTCAATCTTCAGGACAGGAACAGGACTATGGTTATTGGAAGTACTTAATCTGAATGGTGTCATTTAAAATGGCTAGAACTCTAAGAAATGGCTGCATTGGAGAAAAGCAGAATCTGCACAAATAAAGGATACTGTAATGAGTCAGAAATGTATTCACTGAGGCCTTCTGATGTGCCTCTCATCTACCTGCAGCAGCGTAAGCTGTCAGGCAGACAACACAGTCCTGCAAGCTGCCACAGATGCGTGTGGGAGAACAGATGTTTGCAGCTAGTGCAAACTTGATGCATGGGGAGGAGGGAAGGTTCACGAGCTAACAGGCCTACCCCAAGGGCTCCAACTGTCTGCCTTGCCTGCGTCTGTCAGCTAAATGTGCAGCGTAGGCCCCCCATGCTGTATGTGAGTTGAAAGGAGATAGGGTACCAAAAGTTTCATCATCATGATTGTCATCATCAACCACAGCATGCATTACACTCTTAGTTGTTCCCTCTTGGAACAGATTCAGTGGTTAGCACTGTTGCTTCACACCTCCAAGGCTGGGGGTTCGATTCCTACTTTGGCTCTGTGGTGTGGTTTCCATGTCTCCTGTGTGTCTCACAAGTTTCCTCCAGGTGTTGTGGTTTACTCCCGTAATCCAAAGACATGCAGCTACACTATCTGGTGTCTCTAAATTACCCGTACAATACGATTGTGATTTTGTGTGCGTGTGTCCTGCGATGGACTAGTATCCTGTTCAGAGTGTACCCCAGCCATGTGTCCTATGTGGCCTGGGATAGGCTCCAGGCGACCCTTTGACCTCGAACAGGATAAGCACTTAGAAGATGGATGGGGTTGCTGAAAGAATTATAGTATAATTATCTAAGAGATAATGCACAATAAGCCATGCATTATACATTTTTAAATGCATGGCAACATGGAGTGCATTTAAAAAGATACAATGCACGGCTTGAAGGGCATTAACCTGCTTCTACCACAGGTACCACACACTTGGCTTACAGGTTTGTACCTGAAGATGTTATTTTCACATTTACAAGCAAAAACTGTACTTATTATAGTAGAGGTACTTTTTCTGTCAGTGATTAAACATTTTTGCTGAGATACAAACTAAGCCACCATCGTTGATTTGAAAATTGTCCATTGCTAAGCCCAAAGACTGATTATTTTTTATTAAAGTCCAAGACATTGACATTTTTACCAGTTATTATTTTGTTTATTTTCATCGTATTGCTGCCGTGCAGGCTGTAAACGTAGGCACAGCAAAAAAACACTGGGATTACTTAGGGTTATTGATGTTGAACTGGACGTTTCCATTTATAGCAAAGCTAGACATAGAAAACAGAATGTCAAAAGTTTCAGGCATTGAGCTTGGGGTCTGGACTCAATCTAATGATGCTTTTGGTTGGTTTTTGCAGTCTCTTTTAGAAAGCATCCAACTCCAGTGTGTTTTACCCCTGAGTGAAGGAGTCCACTACCTTCATAGACTAGTGTCCATTCTTCAAAGGTGATATTTTCCCCATAAATGTTTAAAGAAATTGTAAAATCCTCCATTTACTTTTCAGTAATTCCTTCCATATTGCATCGATTTACCACTGTGATTCACCTGGCTGGCATTACGTGTGCAGTTATAGAAAATTAATCAGTGCCCTTCTCATCATTCAGATTAGAGAATTCAGAAGTGCCATGGTGTAACTTAGTTTAACAAGAAAATAAGTGAATGAATTTAAAGGATCTTAAATGATTCTGAGCTCTAATTCTCACTGCTGATTAGAAGAATTATTAACCGTAAATACAATAACCTAGCACAGTTTAAAATGTACATTTCAAAACGTAAATTGTAACCCTTCCCAGAAGTGCCGTTACGCTAAAATGTTCATCCTTACCTTCACCATGAGTTTACTTGGACAAAGGTAAACTAGGAGAACTGGTGGAAATCTGTACCTCTTTATACACCACGATGACCAGACAAAGCTGCTTAAAGAACACAAGGACGAGGTGCACAGCAACACCACCTTGTGGCAACACTAGAAGTGACACCCTGTGAGCCTTGGTCCATGGTATATGTCCTGGTCTGTGTAGTGGTCCCCATTCTTACCAATCCACACCACAATTATCTGTGTATTACCTTGCAGTCCTCTTGTCTCAGCAGAAGATTGGAGCTCTGCTACAATTCCCTCCACAAAATGCTGATTTTGGCTCTCAGTCAACACCACTGAAGGCAGTGAACGTATTGAACAGCAGTTCTCGCCCTGGTAGTGGCAAACCTCAGAGCATAGAGCTTTTTCAGTCTACCTGAGTACTTAAGCACTCGATTGAACTAATTATTTTGCTAATTGAAGCAATTTAGCATTCTCAGCCTTGGCATACAGGCTTTTAGCAGTTTAATGAGACCTGGAAAAGCAGCCAGGAACAAGATTGCAAATCAACGACATGGAGTATTATGGTAATGGTTTTTCATTGGCCATAACACGCACATACTCTTTCCAAACGTATATATTTCTATAATAGATATTTTGTGTATTATGTGCAATGCCAAAGACATTTTCTTCAAAGGCGTTAGGTGACTGACCGTGTGAGAAATGACCAGAGACTTCTTATATAAACATGATTATGATCTGGCTGAATGACTTTTGTTTCGTAAATGGAACTTTGGCTTTTTAGTACGATGTTTGTAAAGAAGACTTGGACCCAAAGGTGGACTAAGTACATATACCCGGGGATCAGGTTATATTGTGTTCACGGCCTTTCTGTGCCTCAGCAGTGCAGACGTGTCTTTGAGTCACACCAACGGTGTCATACTGAAATACGGAAAGACAGGAGGGACATTTCTGTTATATAAACTGAGTGACAGAAAGCAGACAGGCTATCAATTAAAAATATCGCAATATTGAAAAGGTCGCATGTAAACAACAGCACCTGGAGGACAATCATTTAAAAAGTGCTTATTTTAATTTTTTTTTTATAAAATTTTATAGTAAAGACCATGTGATTACACTGTGCATAATGTACCTCTGGTGATAAGCTACATTCATTGGGTAGAATTCCCTTACCTTTCACCCGTTAGAAAGCATGATTTCTTTACAGTGAATTAAAAGTTGATTTAAAGAAAAACACTGATCTATAAAAATGAATAAATTTGAGAAGAATTAGATGAGTGGCCATCTGTGCTGATATTGTATATGAGAAGAGAGATGTAGTGATCTCTTATTATTTAGGGACAATATTAGCAGTAAATCACGAGGTCACATGGACCTCTTTGGCAAGGAAAAGTGCTTCATAAAACAGGGCCTGCATGCTGAACAAACTGCATAAGCCCTCAGTCGAATTTAGGTCAGCCTGAGAATGCGTTATATATATCGAAATAAAGGAACTAAGTAATTAGTGAATCTCTCAGACTCTTCTCAATCTCTAAAGACAAGATGGGTGCAAAATCCATTCCTTCCTTGATCTCACAGTGTTCTTACAGATGTGCTGCTTTTCTGACTTGCTGTGAATTAATGAACCCAAGAGGGAAATGAAAAACCCTTCAAAGTTGTAAATAATCGGCAGTAACTCCCCCATTCACGTGGAAACCGGGGATGTTTGGAGTGGCCCTCCACTGCTCCAGGGACACAAAAGACAGGGATGATGGGTGTGTGTGTGTGTGTGTTTGTGTTTGTGTTAGTTATACTGTGACTGACTTTGTGAACGTGTAGGTGTGAGAGGCATTATGTGAAAGTGACTGCATGCAAATGTGTAAACACGTATGTATTTGAGCATGAAAGTCAGTGTGCGACTGATGTAAAGAACGTGTGTACATGAGACTTGTGAGGCAGCCTCGTTTAACGTGTATGGCAGCTGCCAACTTTAACAATAATGCAATCCTTATCCTCATCCTCATCCTCATCCTAATGTCAACCATGACGTTAATCCTATTAATTGCAAAGTTAAAAGCAGCCTTTCATGCATGCATACACAGTTACAAGATTAAGAAGCCATTTTGGCTTAGCAATGACAAAGAATTTGAAAGATTTATTGATCAAATCCAAATTTTCTTCTCGTCCGGTAGTAGCACCTCCCCTATCTTATTTCTGGACTTTTTATAGTGGGGGGTATGGACTATGCCATCAACCAGAAGATTTCCTTAGCGACAAGGAATTTAATATATGCCATCACATGCAAACACTGTCACAAGGAATATGGTGAGGAAACAAGGAACACGTCACAGGCTAGACTCAAATAACATTTATATAACAGCAAAGCAGAATAAAAATACCACCCCTGCTTTGCACCTCACTAACCAGGTCACTGATTTTGTTGCACAAAATCCTGACAACAATTCTAAGTCAAACCATTTCTTAACCTCAGCATACTATATCTCCTATCCACTTACCCTGATCTCGTTGAGCCTGAAGCCAAACGCAGGCAGCATAGGGCATATCGCTGGGGTACACCCTCTATGGGATGCCAGTCTGCCACAGACGACACACACTCACTATAGACACGTTAGAGATTTTGTTAGCTTAACTGTGTGTCTTTGGACTGAGGGAGGAAACTCACGAGACATGGGGCGAGCACGAAATCTCCACACACACACACACACACACACAGTGGAGGATTCAAACCTGCAACCCTGGGGGTGTAAAGCAGCAACATTATTCACTGAGCCACCCTGTTCCCCTTAACACTAACCTGAACAGTAAGTCATAAAAGCAACTATATAGAACTCACTACATAACTCTACATGGCCAGTAGAGGGTGCCAAATTAACCTAAGATTTCAATATAATTCAGTCAACATTACACACAATCTCCTCTCCCTACCCTCCCAAATAAAAGCTCTTTCTACAATGGGAGTTTTACAAATAAGATCATAGTATGCATGGTATCAAAGTTCCTTGCAACCCTGCAGAGGAAAACCTCAAACCAGTGCCTGCCAGGCCACCAAGACTTTTATCAGTTATCAAGGGCATCTTCTGAGACTGCTCACTCTCTGTTCTAGTGTGGGAGGGGACACATTACACTTTGGCATAGCACTCAAAGGGTCGTAACTCACTCACATGTCGGAAGAGGTTGATGATACTCCAGAATTTCTTCTCAAAAAACAGTAACCACAGTTATGGCACATTGCTCCAGCTGTGGGTTTGCCCCCATTCTACTCGGTGACCCACAACCATTTCCATTTTCCCAGAATCCCCCATTCCTCACTTCCAATAAAACATTGCAACTCAGCAGAAACTCAAAAAAACACGCTTGGACTTGTGGGAAAATTGTCAACAGGGATCATATGATGGCATATAAACAGCTGCATCCAGTTAGCTGTCATTAGGGCTGCTGGCAGGGACAACAAAATGGGGGTTTCACAGAGTTAGGCTGTAGCAATGTCCATGCTGGGGTGTCTGGACAACGAAAGGGGTCCAGTAACTCTCCCTGTTGCTCAAACCACAGGGCACATAACACCTGGATGCCTGTTTTTCAGTGGTATTTAGAAGCCATGTTCAGACAAAGTACAGCTTAATCTAGTGTACAGCTCCTAAAATGTACTGCTTTATTTACAGACCTCCATGACCTCTGGATAGTGTGGTATGTACACTTCCAAGGAGCGAAGATGACTGTGTACCGACTACATGACTAACACTCTAGAAACCATGCTGAAATGTACACTACTGTCATTCTCTTTTATGAAAGATGACAGAGAGTTCCTCAGATAGTCCCTCTGACATGTCCATCGGAGAAAGCTTCAGGTTTTGGAGACTGCTGGCACATAAAAAAGTGAAAATATTAGCATGTCACAGGCTTGTAAGAGCAGAAAAAACCTCAGGGTGCATGATGTCCTCTGGGAGAACATTTAAAATACACCATGCCTGTTTTGCTGTAACCTGCCTGAGACCTCAGTTAGACAGTAGACTTTAGATAAATCATCCTGGCGTCCGGTACCTCGGTCACATGCAGAACTCTGCAAGCCTAGAACCAGTTGATATGAGTCATTTTGTCTCATAAATAACTGATGCCAAGGACAGCAGCTCATTCAATTATTCATGGGCGAGAAACATCTTAAAGTGAGACGGACAGTGTTTTAAATTTAGCTATTCCTTAATTCATTTGGTGAACAGGCCAATTTCAGAGCAGGAGGACATCTAAACAAAGCAACCGTGGTACAACTTCCCAGAGCAGTGAGAAGGAGCTGTGTGTGTCTACAGTAAAATTCCCCGATAACCCTCAATCAAGTTTGTTTCCAATGGGTGGGCAAAGGTATCCTTAGGACACAGGGATTGGATGACAAAAGACGGTGATGGGTTTTACAACATGTGGTGTAAAACTAGAAGAAAAACAAAGAAAACCAAGTTGTATGTTGGGTTTAGGGAGGTGGTAATAAAGTCTAGCCTGTTGGGATACAAGAGCTGAACGTGTGGCCAGGGCCAGGCAGGAGAGATGAAGATACAGTAGGTGAAAGGGGCTAGTCGCCTGCCTTTGGCCTGCCTCAGGAGATCTACGCACTTCCCGAGTTATACCCTCAAGGTAACAAAATGTCCATTTGACAAAGTAGAATGCCCAGGCAGGAGACAGAGGCTTTGTCAGAGATGTCGTTAGAAATAGGTTTGGTTCTGTCCCCCACCCTAACCCTCTGGCAGGACAGAGGTCATGTAAAGAACAGTGGACCTGCCAACCCCATTGGGCATCCAGTGTTGACAGCACTGTCTTCCCCTCCTTACATTCAACTGACATCATCTGACTAGGCTCCTCCTGAGACGGGTGAAGACAAATGTCAGTACCTTTATGGGAAAGACTTGACAGCCGCCTGATTGGACGAAGCTCTTCTGGCCAGCCGTGTGGCTCAGTGAAGTCCCCCAGGTGGGTGACAGATGAGAGCAATTGATCAACACTATCAGCACTTTCTAAAGCCCATTGATCCCATGACTGTTCTGCTCCTGTCAATTCCTATTCCCTTGGAAGCTCATCCCATTTGTGGATGCAACTGTTCCACCCAAAGGACTTCCGAAGGCATTGGCAGTCGCCACGACACAAACGGCATCCTGACACGGGGACTTGAGAGAGCGCTTAAAGAGATAACACAGGTCAAGATAGCAAGCTGAGCAAGTTAGCCCCCAATGAGCCCAGATGTGGCATTTAACCATATTTCTCATGTTTAATAGTTTGTGCATCCTCAACTCGGCAAATGCCACAGCTAGATGACAAACGGCTTCTGCCCGCTGCTGAAATGTGGTGACCACAAATGTGTGAAATTAAAGTCATTGCTCACGTTTGCATTGCAAGGGAACTTTGAGGGAATCTATTTCATTAGTGGATATTTCCGTGCTGCGTGTGGTTATTCATATTTTGGAACAGCGCGGCCTTTGAGCGTAGCCACATCAATTTGTCTCCCTTTCAAGCAAACAGCTCTGCTGGGTAAACGGCGGAATGTCTAATGCCTTTGTACAAAGGCAACATCTACCAAGTGTAATGCAGGTATGTGTTTACATATTCATGAAGCCGACTCGAAAGCACCCAATAATGATTGTGTCAGACAAGATTAAGGAGACTGACCTTTCTTGACCTTTCGAAGCAAAGGGAACGGCATCGATAGATAATTTTGAGAATGAAGCATTTTGTGCCATTCCTTCTGCACACATTTGGCAATGACCAGTGTGTGGCTGCTTCAGGGCTGGCTGTTGAAATTGAAAAGGTACTTCGAGGGGACCGAGGTGGCCAAGTTGATGGAGATTGCTTGTGAATGATCAGTTCATCGTGGTAGACGTTTTCATCACCAAACTGGAATTATGCTGGTCCACATGGCACATGAGGAAAGTGCCGTACTGTGCTTCTCAAGGTCTTCTGTTTCCCCCCTCCCAGGTCTGGCAGCTACCCAGGATTGAATTTTACCATCTATGCATCGAGAGTCAAAATTCACGCCGCAGTGGGGAAGCATCTTGAGTTTGCTTTCCTCCCTGGGCTGTTGGGATGTTGTGGAGCTGTTCCCCACTGTCTCTGTGAAGTTGTACTTTTGCGGCTAATAACAGCATTGTGAGGATGAGGAGCTGTTTAATAAGGGCCTCACACATCTGAGTCTCATCTACTGGGCTCAGGAGGGAGAAGAAATGGGTCCTGGTGGACCACCAGAACCACAAAGAGCTTCAAAGTGGGTCCCCTGTCAGTCGCAAACATGGTGCTTCTCAGTCACCAGAGTGGTAAGCTTTTTAATTTCGATGTGAAGTCCTTCCCCACAGCTAAAAACTTGCTGCCATGCTAGATTAACTGCTGCAGTGGGAGGAGGAAATTAAATAAACTGATAAAATGAAGATTTCGATCATGTTTTGAGAAATCTAGTAACAGTTTAATAACTGCTGCTAACTTAACTCTGGTAACAGTTACCTGTGACATGGGGAAAAAAAAAAAAACTATTAAGGAAATTAAAAATAACAACTTAACTAAATTATTCGAAAATGTAATCCAGGCAAAGTAACATCTCATTGGTGAACACATGATAGGTATATCCAAACAACACCTCTGAATGGGCTAGGCAGTTATGTGCTTTATATCAAATCATCCATCTTTGAATTTCCTATCTTATACAGTGTAACCAGAGTCTAGTAAATCAAAGATAATGAGTGGTGAGATTTAAACCCATCACCCTTGAGGTGTGGGTCATAGTGCCAGCCCATTTGCATATGTTACATGCTGCTTTTAATTCCACTGGAATGTTTGGGTGCTACCACCGAGACATCTGCTTTCTAAAAGGAGATATGTATCATCATTAGACGATTACTGAAAATCCCATTATGTAGACATTTCTAGGAAACATAGAGCCACACGTACTTTTTGCAGTGGGTTGTCTGTTTTTATCTGTTTTAAGATGCAGAGGCATGCATCCTTCACCCAGCCCTTATTTAGAAGTGAGGCCAGTGTAGGCCTAAAAATTAAAAAGCATGTCAGCCTGCAGGACACAGAAACAAATGCAAACTTACACACACTGTCTAGGCAATCATCTCCTGCCCCCCAGCACTAATCCAAATGTCAATGTGAGTCAGACTACAGTTTTTCTGTCTGGGCAAATAAACATGGTAAGAGCAGAATGAAGGATCATGCTGAGGAAATGGCCTCTTGTGTACTGGCTGCGACACTGAGCAGCAGAAAAAGATGAAGGAGGGACAGAATTCAGAACCCTGTCCAGATGTGATGTAGACCCCATGAAATAGATATAGCCGAGTCGCTGCTGAGTGTAGCACTAAGCGTGGGCACGTGAGCCGGTTCACGGCCTGCTACTGGTTTTTGATACCACATGTGAAAAATTGTTCCGGTCAGAAAGGCAAGCAGATCTTTGTGACATAGCTTATGAGGACGTTAATCAGGGAATCCCACGGCTTTTAATATGGCAGACAGACAGAGAGAGACCAGTTACCTTAAATACATGTGTTTGGATTGCTTGATTATAAAGAAGCACCTGGAAGAAACCCACAGGAGAACATGCAAATCACACACCAAATTAGCTACTGATGAAAGAAGCAGCTCACCACAAGACCAGTCACAAGATGTCCGTGCCCGACCCTGACTAAACAACTTGTGAACTGCACACCTCTAACGTGTCAATACCACAAGAAGAACATATAGTGTGTATGACTCACATAAACAAAACATGGAATGAGCATCAGTGTTCCACAGTACGCATCTGTACAACACAGATTTAAACCTCTAATGGCATGGGAGCACTGCTGAGAGGCTTCCATACGGTGGGCCTGAGAGGTCAATGCACTGCAAATTCAGACAACACAACACATTAACAGACACATGCTGCAATTACACCAAACGACAACGGAATTATTTCCAGAGGATACTTAAAGGTGATGAACACGTCTGGATGTGCTTGTTTTTTGTGAGGCGTGGCATTATTGAAGTCAGCTGGGTATCCGTCAGTAAATTGGCTTAAATGTGTTTATTTTCACAGTGGTCACGATTCAGATATTTTTGCGGGTATCGGCAGTTAACCTATGGAAAGCCATGATATTCTAAATGAAATAAATAAATGTAAGTAAATGAATAATAATAATAAATTATAAAAATAATTTAAATTTAAAAACAAATTTTATTTTTAAATAATTAAATAAAATGTATTTCATAACAATGATGTGATTTTTATTAGACAGTCATTATTATCAAATATCGGTTTTCACGTTGATGTATTTCCAAATGACAGTTTTCCGAGCAATGTACTTCTGAATCATGTTTTCCCGAACGAGCTTTTTGTTTCAGAATGCCTTTTTTCATAATGATGTTGCACTCTGTCAATCACGTTGAGGGGGGCAGGACAAAATTTTTGATTGGCTATTCCTTTGCGATCCATTATTTGGCCTAACAGATACAGGAAGCAGTTTAAATGTCCCAAAGAAATTTTAGGCTGTGTAACACATAGCTAATACAACATAGCTATTGTTAATTATCTTTCAGTTTTGTTCACCATCTCTGCCTATTTTCCACAGGTGTTTGTAGGGGCCCCACTGAATTCCGTCTTTGATAGTTGTGGGGTTTGTTCATATTTTTTGTAGAAGCGTATCGCTGCCAACAACCAAAAACACTGTCCCTTGTTAAGTTACTACGAGATAGTAACGTTATTACAAGCTAATTATGTCATTAAATTGACATAATTATCTTGTTTTTATCATTTGATTGTGACACGTAACAGTTGACAGTCTTTTCATCCAGTTGTGTGTCATTCTTTCCAAGAGAGCACACGTATGAAACAAGTTGGTTCAGCTGTCAGGGTTCAGCGTATATTATCTTGAATCCACTTAGGTATGGAAATTGTTTTAGGATATATCGATTATCAATAATTATTTTTTATGAATTAATGTGAGATATATAACAGGGTGAATGAAATATCTGTATTTTATGTTTGTACCCTTGGGTATGAAATAAGGATCTGTAGATCTGTCTGAGAAGTCAAGGGATTGCAGAATGCTCCTTTTTTGATATTCCTTAAGGGAAAAATAGTTCACTTAATAGAAAGAGAATGTGTATGAGCAGAGCAGCGATTTAAGGCAGCAGAATAATTGTAAATAAAATAGCAAGAGCCCCAGCATGACTATATATGGCAGCATAACTATGAGGGAGAGGCCAATGGGGACACAGGCGTGAGGAATCCTTGAACGCCAGCACTCCAACAACACACAGTACATGTGAAGCAGGAGTGACAGCACTGACAGAACAGT
>JAACJT020000016.1:14759997-14801596 GCA_009936485.2 Gymnarchus niloticus | reverse complement strand
CCATCAAATGATGTGGCATCCTTTCATTCCTAACACATTACCCAGTCCATATCAGTATAGACATCCAGCATGATTTTTCTTCCTATTGAGATCTGATGTGTTTTCAAAGTATTCCTTTAATTTTTTTGAGCAGTATATAAAGCTCCAGCATATACGTGCAGTGTTAGATAATCTATTGACACGACCTCACTTACAGAACAGACTCTAAAAATCCCACATGTACAAGGCAAAACCACCACATTATTCTTACCTGGTGAATATCAGTACTGTGATTGTATTATAATCCTGTTTTCACTTGTTGGTGCTGATGTGTAAAATAGATAATCAGTGTTTGTAATTCATTTAATTCTGGAAAATTTTAGATGATATTTCAGAAGAATGCACCTGTATGAAAACTTCAGCTGTTAATGAAGAACGTATGATTGCATCAGAACTTGCGTTTCCAGTTGTATCAAAGAATCTTTCATCTTTCACCATAATTATTTTAGTCACTAGTCGAATTGAATAAAAGTTTGGAACTACATAAATCCTGATGTCATCTGGATTTATTTTTGCTGAATTTGCTAAAATAAAAAAAGACTGAATTATTCCCTGAGAAAGATAAATATAAGTCATTCTTTCATCCTACAATTATAACGTGTGACTTATCTCTGCTTTAAGCTGGATGAGGCTAATGTAACACAACATATAATGTTACCTGTAGGTATTGCTTATTTAATTTAATTCCATCTAATTCTAACTCCAATGAAACTGAATACATGGCTAATTAATTCAATTTTCCTGAAGTTAATAGGCACAGACAGGGAAGAGATTATACATTAAAAAGACGACTGTGGGGGTTAATTTAATTTCTTCTTATATAAATTTCCATTAAGGGGGGAAGGGCATTAGAAGTTTGAAATCTGAAGTCTTTAAAGGAACTGACTTCATGACATTTTTGAGTACACAGATATTTGTTTTGTGCATCCATAGCAACATTTGACCAGTGACTTTCCTGTAATTCTCATGATTTATTTTGCATACTCAAATGAATCATAATTTGACTGGTGTTCTTTGAGAAGTCACACTGCAAAATTAGACACTGCTATTGACATGCTATGGACTTTAGACTTCCAGTCTAAAGTCTCAATTAATTCTCAAAATCTGAACTTTTTTATTTCTATCAATTTTAATTCCTTGCTATCTTCATAAACTGTTCAATATGCTATAAATTTCCCAGTAGTCATCAACAATTTTCTTACATATCAAATTTTGCTACCTGCGCATCCTTCCATACATCCATCCATCTTTTAACCACTTACCCTGGACAGGATCTCAGAGACCTGCATATCTGTTCTATTTATTATTCAATATGAGCCACCAGCCTGAAAATACAAGATCAAATGTCAGCAATATTTTACCTTCATTTTTATATTACTTTAATACACAGTAGTACTCTGTATGTTACTCATGTTATTCATAACTACAAAACACCTGTAATGAATATGTCGGAACCCAAATGCAGCTGACACGTTTTTATTTTCCGGGAGCCCAGGTAAGTGAAGTCGGGTTGGGAGAAACCCCGGTAGAACGATGAGTCACAGCCAGGGAGAAATGCAAAGATGAGATTGAAGAGACAAGCACAGGAGTCAGGAACCAGGGAGTCAGATGAATCGGTGAACAAATTCAAAAAACAGCATGCAAGATAGGTCAGAATCCAAAAACAATTTAATGGTCTGGTCATACACGGTTAATTCGGCAATCAGAAGGCCTGGTGGCTGAGTGGTTAGCATGTCTAATTCACAGTAAGAAGGTTCTGGGTTTGGTCCTCACTGCCAACAGGGGCCTTTCTGTGTGGAGTTTGCATGTTCTCCCCATGCCTGTGTGGGTTTATTCTGGGTACTCTGGTTTCCTCCCACAGTCCAAAGACATGCAGGATGGGCCAATTGGCTACTCTAAATTGCCCATAGGTGTGAGTGTGTGTGGGTGTTTGTCTTTGTGTTGGCCCTGTGGTGGATTGGCGACCTACCCAGGGTGTGCCCCTCCTTTTGCCTGAAGTCGGCTGGGATTGGCTCCAGCTTCCCTGCGACCCTTATGGATAAGCAGCTAAAGAAGATGGATGGATGGAAGAAACTCTTGGTAAGGGTTAGACACTTGCAATACCTTGCAATATTTTGCGGGTGTGCAGGGCTTATAACAGTGTTTTTTTGAGTGAAAACAGGTGTTATGACTGTGAATGATGACTTCAGGAATGCTGGTCATGAGTGGACCAGTGGGGGTGTGACAAAACCAATACACAGGGACATTTTGGGCAAACAAACTACAGTTTAGTCCTGTGTTCTCAGTTCCAGGAGGTCTGTCTGGGTGTGATTTTATGATCGAGACAGAATGATGCACCATCTGGCCATATACTTCCATTACAATGAAGAATCTTTCTCTTTTTATGTTACCCATAAATTCTCCAAGTTTTATCTAGCAGTTTGTGCTCATAAGAACCTTCAGGTGTTTTTTGTTGTAATCCAGTGGTTCCCGACCTTTTCCATTTCATGGCCCACACTAACAAATACAGGGGCCTTCAGTATTTAAAATGCACCAAGATTAATTTCAACCAGCAAGATTGCTTTAAAATAGCTGTAAAATTGCCATATTTAAATACACATAAAACTCACATTCTGCATGTAAATATAGTAATACCACTTGGTTCAAAGACCTCTTCCAAATAAATAAATGCCACTGTTTTTAAGACCTGCAGTGTTATTCCAATAAATACACAAGTTCCTGCTCATCTTTGCTAAAACCAAGACTTAATAGTCTTTATTTAATGTGGTTACAAAGTGAGGCACAGATCAATTTTTTTTTCTGGGGACCCCAGTAACCTCTCACACTCCAAAACCATAAAATTGCAGTGCTGTACATGGTGTCCATTTTGTCATGCTCTGTTAATCTGGGACAGACCTCAGGGTCCCTATAACCTGTTGCAACATACGTGGTTATGAAAGACAAATGGATGGAAAGTAAGGTTATCACACAAATACCTGTCATCCAGTTTTTTTTTTTTTCATAAAGCATTGGAATTTAATATGAGGAAAATATTACCTCCATGGTCCATTTTCGTACCTTCATTTTGTTGTTAGAATTTCATTTTGTCTCGATTACAATTGACTTGATTCTGTAGCACGATTTATGTAGTCACTTTGCTATTATGGTTATCGATAGGGAGTTTGTCGCCCCCTCCCGTCAATATTGGTTATTGCTGACAGTTATCACCGTTGTGATGAAGACAAGATTATGATTGACTGCACATTTTGTAATCGCCAAAGACATTTATGCATGTTTTCATGCACAGTCGAAATATGTTCACTTTAGGGAGTGCTCTAAATTGCTGTAAATTGATTGTACGTGTCAGCAGCGATGAGCTTGTGGGATCCAGAAAGAGGACTTAACAAATCCTATAGTTAAACCTGAATTCTGACTGGAGAAAACTGCAGTCTGACTGCAGCATTTGTTGATTCCCGAATCTCCCCGAATTTCTCCATTCAGAATGGCATCAGAGATATTTCAAGTGTTAAGCCCATTGTGATTTCACAAATATTGTGTGAAAATATTGCAAATTGGCTGTCATTCAGTCACAATGTTGGTCACTTAGTATTATTACAAACTCATACTGGAACTGTTGATAAACAAGTAGCTGTAAAATTTTGCTAGAAAACAATTTCATTAAATGATGCTTTAGTAATGTCAATGATAATTTCTATCTCAATATTAAGCTGCAGTGCATATCATACGTGAGTCTAGTTAAGTATGTTATGGGGGGAGGGCTCAGATCTCATCTAAGTGTCTGGTATCTCAGCCTATGTTGTGTCAGGATAAGTTTGTAGATGGATTTATGTTTAACGGTGCCCTTCTGAAAACTTTGAAGAAGCCCACTTCAGCGCAGGCAAGGGTAAGAACAGTGCACATAAAAAAGTCAGAGACAGACCACTGATGTGAGTCATCTTCTGACTTGGATCGAGAAAGAGGAACTTGCATCAGGGAGCAGCCTGGTACAGGGAGGGCTGAAATGGCTGCTTGTTCTGAATGCAGTTCATTGCATCCTGTCATATATTCCATACGAGTGGGTGTAGCCTGTGATAAAGAGTGCTCTCCGTTCATCTGCTGACTGTTCATCTTGGAAAGGGTCACAAGGGTGCCTGAAGCCTCTCCCAAACAGCAGAGGGTACACCCTGGTCGGGAAGCTAGTCCATTGCATGGTACATGTGAACAGAATACGGGCATGCATTTGGACTGAAGGAAGAAAACAGAATATACATCGGAATCCCATGTAACACAACTCACAAGGATAATGAGGACACATGCGGATGCAAACTCCATGCAGAGACCGACTAAGAGAATGCAGAAGTCACACCCCCAGGGCCCCAACCATGTGTGAGGCAACAGCGCCACTCTATTTATTTTGAATCAATAAACACGTGCCCTCTTATTGTTTCAAAACCCAAATGAGGTCCTTGTCCTTGTTATGGTCTGAGAAAAAAGGGAATTGCTATATTTGACCTACCCCCCCAAATAAATGCTGGTCACAAGGACCATTCCACTGTTGACTCAGCAGATAGGTGACGAGAGGTCGAGTGGTTTTTACCCAGCTTACTCTCCAATTAAAATGCCTAAACATGTTCTTTACAGGGATTTTTTGTGTTTACTTTTCCCATACCTTGTTTCTTTCCATACATAAAGTGCACTCCATTATTGTAGCCGGGGTATGTAGTATATGTTCCTATACTTAAAATCATATTTCTTACAAGAACCTATGAGCTACTAATTGGATTCACTGGGCTGTGGTTATGGGTTATAAAGAATTCTTTTCATACACACACCTTTCCATAAGTTATCTGAAGATCCTGCATTAGCTTCCTTTGGGTTTTCATTAAATGCATGTTTGCTTTAAGGTCGGTGACACTGATTCTCTAAAGGCTACTGTTTGCCTGTGGTTTATTTCCTGTGATATGACTCAACACGTAAGTTCGGTGGGTGGCTCTCTGAATCTATATTTGTGTCTGGCTTTGCCCGTGTCTTCATCATGCACTTGTCTACATTGTTACTCAATGCAAAGGCCTCTGTGCCAGGCTTCTTTCAAACAATAGTCACTTTTGTTTTTGTGTCGTGAGTCCAGGGCAAAGTTGCGATATAATGAGTGGAGGGACTTCTGGAAATTTTGACTATCATAACTATGTGTGCGCGAATGATTGCTCAGCTCATCTCTGTCTGTTTGTTCTGAGTAGGGATTTTAAGCTAGACTTTTGTCTGTCCCAAACAGCATCTACTTCGTCCTCATAAATGCATGCCAGGAAACCCCCAGTATTGTTGGCTTTATAATGACACAGACGCACTCAACGCCAATATATGAATGTTCCAGGAGATTAAAAGCTAGCGTTTGTTCCTTCATCACCTCCTAGCTCCCTTCTCTGTGGTTCCCACTGTGTTTCCAGTACATGCAAGATGGTCTTCACACGTTAACACATGCCCCTTCCCTTGCCCAAACAGGAAGTCTGCTTTAACAGATAAAGCTCTTGTCTCACTGCTAGTTGTCTGATGATGTATTCATATATAGGCATGAAGAAGCAGTCTTTCTTCACTACATTTAGTGTTTCGTCACGTTATCTCTCTAGTCTTACGGTTTACTTTCTTTGGAACCAGAGGCCCTAGCCAAAACCATGAAAAATATTAACAGACAATGATTCCTCCTCCACAAAAGTTTACAGTTGGCATTATGCATTCAGGAAGGTAGCATTCTCCTGGCATTTGCTAAACCCAGACTTGCCTGTCAGACTGCCTGACAGTGAAGCATGATTCATTATTCCAGTGAACACATTTCCACTGCTGTGGAGTTCAATAGCATTGGGCTTTACACAACTCCAACTGCCGCTTGACGTTGCACATGGTGAGTTTAGGCTTGCATGCAGCTGCTTTCTCATGGGAACCCATATTGTTAAGCTTCTGATGCACAGTTCTTGTGCTGATATTGCTTCCAGAGAAAGTCTGGGCCTCAGCACAATGTATTTCAAATAAAAACCTGAAATTTTTTTTATGCACTAAACACCTATACACCTCAGCACTTGGAGGTCTCTTTCTGTGCATTTGAGTAACCTACCACCTGAACTGTTTTTCCTAGAAGTTTCTGTTTCACGATGACTTTGCATACAATCCACTTTATTGTAAATGTTTGTTGCTTAATGACAATCCTGTATCACAAGTAGGTGTTGCTTAATTAGCCAATTCTGCTCATTTAAAGGGATGTGCAGCCAGCTTACAAGGTTATGTCTCACATATATCTTTGGAGTTGTTATGTTCCTGGATAAAATATAACACAACTAGCTACACATTGTTATAATTTGATATACAATTAATAATACATTTAGTAATTCAATATTCTGTGTTCTTTTACATATATATGCTTTGTTCATTACTTGTACAACGCATAGTCTCGTAATGCATGCTACAGTAGTTTTAACTGCTACATTTAAGAAAATGTCTTTATTAAGTCAAACAGTGCATTATGTTGCACATTAATTATTTTGTATGGAAGAGGAGTGTAGCGGTTATGAAGTATCTCTGATTACATTCTCATTAATAACTTTTTTATGTATTTTTAAAGTGATTAGTAGGAGGAGACACTTCATTAAAATAATATTTTCAGTAAAGCTGGAAGACATCTAGCAATGTTTGCAAACCCCGTAAATATAATATCTTGATAAGGCGTTTACACCATTTACAGGTCAGAGTTCTTCTGTGAATTTCAAAGAGAGGTGTTAAAACAGCAGCTGTGTGCTGCTGGACCACAAAGCCAAGCAGTAGTGAGTAATGCAAAATGCCAGTGCGTATTTTTGCTTGTGTAGTATGTATATTTATTTTTCAGATGCAGGAAGAGGTAGAATGCAAATAACGTTACCACGACACTGACAGCAGAATAGTCCAGCACCGTCAAAGGAGGAGGTGCTATCCTACATTATTCCTTAGTGCATTTATTACTCACAACACGTTTTCCCTCAGTGCTTAATTTCTTTGTCGGAATCATCGCTCAGATCGGGAAAGCATCTTATTTTAAATGTCAGTCCATATCGGTCTGAAAGTAATTCCCTTCCCTTAGGCATGGCGGAGCCTTCAGTCTAGGTGTCAGACAGAAGACGTAATATTTGAAAGGGAAACGTTAAGGATTTCCTTGAATGTATTTTGTGTTGGAACCATGTTTCGATATTCGAACTCTCTCATTTAGGACTGTCCCTTATCTTTCGGCTATAAGAGTTTACTGCTGCAGCGTCTAAAGTACTGTACAGAAGTGACAACGGAAATGGGCTAGATGCTGACAGCTCTTTAGCTCGGCGATAATGCATGACTCCGTCAGCGGGCGTTAACACTTCCGTACATAAGTGGTGCACGGAATACAGTGTTAAAAGTGATGTTAGTAATGGCGCTAGCTAGAGGGGAATGTACCATTTTATAATGGAGGAACCTTGAAGACGCGCATAACATGATTGCACTGTGTAACTATCTTGTATTAATAAGTTGGCAAAATATAATGCGTATTATTATTATTAGTGTATTTATCCTGCAGTGATTTTAGGTCGTGCAAATTAGTGTTAGCAATCGTATTTAATAGATTTGAAAAAAAAAATAAAATATATATATATATATGGTGTTTGCTGTGAGTAAATACTGCACACAACTGTAAGCACCAGACCGCAGTTTGGGGGATCGAGCAGAACCACGTGACATGCCCAGCTAACAATTTTGGGTTAACGGAACGTTTTTAAAACGTTAACTTTAACTTTAGGTCGTTAGAACGTTTACGTCCCGTTTCCCGGGCGTTCTAGGAACGTTTTTGAAAAACGTTATTATAAAAGCGTTCCCACAACGCTCTTTTTTAGTTAAGTTTAACGATCCACGGTAGTGGTTAGTTAGTGTACTACAAGTTGAGTGAAGAGCTCAACGAAGTCAGCAGGGGCAACTAGAAACAGCCAAAAAATGGTAATTAAATCATAGATAGGCAACAATTAGCTACAGACATTGGTATAAAAACTCTCTATGGGATTACTGGGGTTAGGAACAAAAGTAAATGAACATTTTACAAGGACTGAGCACATGGAGCAAGTGAACTAAATGTATGCAATCCCAGGATGTACCCTTCCCCACAACCATTTCAGGGAACACAGAGTGAACACAAGTATGCATAAGATTAAATAAACGTTTACTTTTTAAGAGACCTGTTACACAGTGCAGGCTTGCATATTTCCTGGGCTGACAGGAAGTGTGCTGCAACAGGGTAATGTTGGGAAAAGCACGCAAATAGATGAGTTACTTTCTGAATGCCGACAGTTGTGTGTATTTATATCGTGTTTTTGAAACAAGAAATCCTTCATGAGAACTGAAATTACTATAAAAATAAAACTGAAGGAAGAAAATGCGGAGTGGATTTGCTTTTGGGTGGCTACATCATAGAGATTCCTCTATGGACCCTCGCAGTAAAAGAACATGTACTTCAAATGTATTGGCGCTCTGAAACCCCATTTGGAAGAGAGATTAGATGGTCTGTGATGGTTTATAAGGCACAACCTCCCTTTCACCTTGTATATCTGGGAACCTGATTGAATAAGTGTTGAATATTGTTGGGAAAATATATGGTGACTAAGACTAGGGGACTAAATCCATCCAACAGCATAACCATAACATAGACCCTGATTGGATAAGGAGTCACTGAAACCGAGTGGAAGAAAGGACAAAGTCCTCAAGGAAAAAAGAATATGCCAAATTAAAGTTTATGGAATATATGGAGAAAATATTTTTTGGCATTCTCTTCTGCCTCTCTGCTTACTTTGTGGTGAAAAACAGAATACTAGAAAAGCAGATGTAATTCACTACATAGTTTACTCTGGATAATGTTAAGTTGGTGACTTTGAGCTAGCAGTCAAGTTGTACATTTGTTTGCTTGTTTGTTTGTTTTGTACCTGGAGTATCTATTTAGTACTGTTGTGCGTGACTGGATCAGCAATTCCCATCATGAGTAACCAGAGGTTCCCCAGCTCATCCCTGTTTACGGGCCTGTGGTCCAAGGACCATGCAAATGAGTAAGATCTGATCCTGTATGACTCATTGCAAGCCTGTCATGGGGAATTGAATGTGAAATATCTCCCTAATTCCGCTTTTTTTTCTGGGTGTCTTTTCTGTGCTGTACACAAAAGTGGATGCGTCTGAGATTGTTAAAGGGGTCGCAGAACATCTTCACTTGTGCTATAGGTACAGCCTTTGCCTGATGTTACATAGTTACAGGGTGCTGAAATGTAGCAAGTTATACTCACTTTTCATTAAGGACCTGGTCACATTTTGTGCACATTGCCCTAGAGGAGGGTACTGAACCAGTAATGTAGTGAGTATCACCCTGGCCTCCACCTCTAGGATTGGGGGTTCACATTCCACCCCTAGATCTCTTTTGTGTAGTTTGCTTGTTTTCTTGAGGCTACATTCACATTACTTCATATTCATTTGGAAATGCAAACATTGGTCTCCGTTTTTGCCTTTCATCCACCCTACCAAAGTGTTTTTGAACCGTGAAAACAGACTTTTGAAACTGCTTACCTGATTCGTATATCTCTGACAACTCTAGCTCACCGTTACAGTGTTAAAATGGAGAGCTTTGAAAAAGCAGACCCTAATCGCACTCTAATCAATGTACGCATGTGCTGTACATGTGAATGGCGGCGTCAAATGCCTTTTTGGTTGTTATAGAGTGGGTGGAGATACAGTACTTTCATAAATGATGTGAAAATGCTAATGTGGTCAGAGATCATTTTCCAGTAAAAACTTAATTTTTTAACGAATACATAGTAGTGTGGATCTAGTTTCCTCTTGCAGTCCAAAACATGCAATTAATGATGACCATGTCAAAATTACCCATACAGTGTTTGTATTTGTGCAAATGACAAAACGTGTATTTGGATTAAAACTAGCTAGCACCTACTGGTTCTATGTTAGGCATTACAGAGAAGCACCAACACAGTTCAATGTTGTCCTCTAATGTGTGAACGTGTACCCTGTGATGGACTGGCATCCCATCCATTGTGTATGCCAGCCTTGTGCTCCTAGCTGACTATTACCCTAAACTGAATGAAAAATGTGGGAAATGGATGGACTCACATGTGCTATTTGACAGGAATAGCGTATGACCCATTTGTATATTACATTACTAACATATTAATGGGTGTAGTAACCCGTCCCCCAAAAAAGAAATTTGGTACAAAGATACAGTTCCACTGTTCACTACTAAATCTCATTCCTATATGGTTTTCAACTAAGCCTACTGGTTGGGGGTTTGAATCCTCTGTGTATGTATGCTGTGATGGCTTGCCTTGGATATAATTATATGATTTTGATTCCTTAGGAGATTTTGCTTTTTGTGAAGTCTTTTGGTAAAAATCACAGCTGTAAAATTATTAGCGTGGTAAAATACCTTAATGTAAAGTGAAATCAGAGATTTCTCCTTCATTGACTACTGTATCGATTTGAATTCTGCCCAGAGAATTACCCAGTTCTGTAATTTTAATGTTCTTTCATTCTAAGATTCTTAACTTGAACTTCAAAAATGTTTAATGCATTTGAATGAAAACTGTCATACAGTAAAATACTAAAAAGCCATTTTGTAACCAAAGGGAAATCTTTTAAGAGTTAATAATGCCATAAGTTGAATTATGACCTGACATAAAACTGTATGAAGAGTCTTTGAGTATCTTGTCGCTGTCACATAAACTCACCACAAAATGCTCTCTGTCTTTGCCTTTGCACCTATTTACAGCTCTGAGGAGGCTTTTCAGTGCAAAATGACGATTTGCAAAGTTTTCCCAGGGTTTTGAAGACTCTTTAAGAAACGTGGTCATGTAATCTAGGTTTCTGTTATGACTCTGAAGAATTAGGTCATTGTGAGGTTATAATATAAGCCTTACAGTCTTGTGTGACCTTCAACTTTATCAGTCAGTACTCCTCATCTTCAGGCTGTGCTGCCCATATAGTTGGGGGATCTGTTCAACATGTTCACTCACCCAGTTGAGTTATAGGGGTTCATGTGATGGAGAAACAGTTGTTGTAAGTCTGCTTCATCATTTTGTGATTTGTGTGCTCTCCTGAATGTGTGAAGCTGTTCAAAAACCCAGAAGTGAGACTGGATGGCGCTTTTGTGCATAGAGAAGGGAAGTGAAGGACTCTTATCGTAACAAGGCAGGAGATTATAAGAAATTAGCACAGGGAATAGCTGCACCAATGAAGGAGGGCTTTTGGAGTCTGGGGGAACAGTTTGAGGACAATTTAGTAAATGCTATATTCCAGGCATCTGAGTCAAGTTTTATAAGCTTTTCTTCATATTATTTTATAATTTGAATATCTATCTATCTATCTATCTATCTATCTATCTATCTATCTATCTATCTATCCCAATCAGGGTCAGAGTGGACTAGAGTCTGGGGTACACCCTGTGTGGGATGCCAGTCTGTCACGGGGCACAAGGCTGACATACACCCTGGATAGGATGCCAGTCTAAGACAGGGCACAAGGCTGGCATACACCCTGGATAGGATGCCAGTCTAAGACAGGGCACAAGGCTGGGGTACACCCTGTGTGGGATGCCAGTCTGTCACAGGGCACAAGGCTGGGGTACACCCTGGATAGGATGCCAGTCTAAGACAGGGCACAAGGCTGGGGTACACCCTGGATGCAATGCTAGTCCATCAAAGGGCACATACACACCCTGCCATTTCACCTAACCACATGTCTTTGGACTATAGGAGGAAACCCATGTGACATAAGCAGAACCTACACACACTGGGGGGATTCAAACCCCCAGTCATGGAGGTATGAGGCACCATGGCTAACCTCTGTGTTGCCATACCACTCCAGTGCTTTACGCATGATCTATTTTTATTCTTTCTCATCTGGATTTTTTTTCATAGTATTTCTGTTGGAAATTATCCAGTAAACAATTGTATTGTTAATTTTCAAGACTGCCTTCAACTAGGCCTTCAGGAAACTTAAAATTTCATGATCAGGACAGTTTTATATGCTTTTCCTCATATTACTTTATAATTTGGCTTTTCATCCATCTGTCTATCCTGGTCTCTTTAGACATGTCAATCATTACTTTGAACAATAAAGTACAGCTGAATAACACAAATGCGAGTATTTTTTGTTGATGCTATCTCTATCTTTTAATTTAATTTAAATCACACAACAACTGGAGGAAATCATTTCTAAAAATATGATACATTTCCACAACAGGATGCATATATTCTTTGGAATACATGTAAAAACAAAACTGCAAATGTACTGTATATAAATACATTGATAGCACAGAGATGATTAAGAGCTTATAAGAAAACACAAGCTAGATTTTAAAATGAAACAACACCTAACTGATGTGATATGTGTCATGTGATTGTAGTTTTAAACTGTCTAAAAGAAGGCACAAAACCACAACTTAGCACCGAAGAGCCATGCTGAAACATGCCAAGTAGAGATATTCACTCTGCTTTTACAGCTAGACAAATTCTAATCATGCTCTTTTTCAGTCTGAGTTTCCATGACCGAGAGACTGTAATGGATTTCAAGAGAAATGGAATGGGTTGTCATTTTATTCATTAGTGAAACATGTAGGCAAATAAATTCCTGAATGGTTAAAAATGTTGCTGGCCTCAATGTGATTGGCTGCTGTTAGGTGACACAACACAGGCCAGCTATATTTGATGGGTCATATGTCCTCTCTGACGAGCAAACCCACAACAAGGAACTTTAAGAAGAAAAGAAGTAAATACATTTTATTGTATATTGAGCAGAGTGTATTTCATAACAAGGGGCGCTAAGCAATGCTGCTGCATTAAGTGAAGACTTTGAGATTGGCACAGAGGATATTTCCTTGGTTATGCAATGACTTCTGAAAATTTCTGAGCTGTAAGGAAGCCCTTCAAATAAGGAAAATCTGGCGGAGTGGTCTTCATGCCACGACTCAACAAGATGGAGAGGTACCTCATCTCAGCTGTGAGTGCCATATAAGTTTACCCCCAATTTTCTCTGGGTTAACATATTTCTACACTATGGCAGACATTCTGCATAGCATTGTTTCAGAAAATTCCTTCAGGATGTTTATTTCTTCACCTTTTTCAGGTTGTAAAATGTATACTCATTCCATTTTATGCAAAAATACTAATATTTAAAAACTGAAAATTGAACCGACATTGTTAATGTACTTACAGTTCCTTAATTCAGTTGTTTACAGCCCAGATCTAGTCATTTAGCACTGTTACCCTGGATAGGAAATTGCTTCTGTATTGAATCAACTGGCAGGAGATAAGTCATTTTATTGATAATGTAGAGATTGCTGAGGGACTTCGCAGAACGACCAGCCATGTTGCTGTGTGTAATGCACATGTTCGAGTCTGTAACTCCCTGTAACATCCTTTGCTTAAAAGGCGCCAGATGAAATGGTTGCCTATGAGTCTGACATGTATCGTGGAGCGTTAGAGTATCACCCGTACCTCAGCAGTGATGGAGACAGTCATGGAGGTAAGTTTATAACATATAATAATATTTCTACATATAATGATTCTGTTACATTCAAACTTCAGACACCGGGGCTGAGTCCTGCTGATTGGTATTATACTGACCTGTTGATCTGTGAACATTGAGCCTGCACCTCTCCATCTGCAATTTAAAGATATTTTGGAATTGGCCTGTATGAACCCCAAACGCATTTCTTAAAATCCCCATTATCATTTTTCAAAAATTCTTCAAAAATGTTTTCTTTATCATGAATGAAGCAAATTGTTGATGCTCGATTTCGAGCAGCATTGAACAATTGATTATAATTTTTTTTTTTTTTTTTTTTATGTGGCCTGCATGTTGTTGAACCTGCGACTGCTATTACGTGAATACAGGTTTTTCAGAATAGGTTCTGTCCTTCCTGGTAGATCATGGCTGGGATTGCTATGGCCACTCTGCTCACGCTGGAGACTTTGAGAACTTTGCAGAAAACCACTTCACAGAGCTCCAGAATGCCCAGTCTCTGCACATCCCCAGCCTGCATAGAATTGGCGACATTGAGCCTCTGCATCCCCTGGACCAGGGACTTGCCGGACATCATGTGACCATATCGCCGCAGGTATGTCTGCTCCCTGCGGATTTGCCTAGATAGATAGAGATCGATACTTTACAAATCCCCAAGTAGACATCATGATGCACATTTCAGCAATATGAAATGTCCAATAGTGCAATAACGAGAAGAAAGTCTAGTAAAATGGCACACACAATGTATGTGTGAGAATGCATTACTTAGTATTGCTGCCAAGTATTACATAATACAGGATAGATGAATACAAATGTGTATACAATGTACTGACGTGTATACAGTTTTGAATCATAAATACCAGTCTCCTTTTCTGTGCAGATGTCATCAATGCTACTACAATGAAGGGATTTAGTATTTGTAGAAAGTTCTGGTATAGAATATAATGCTCATTTGTTTGTCTTGTGTTAAAATAAAGGAGAAATGCAACTATTCTCTATGAAGTCAGATTAATTATTATATTTGAAGCTTCTGCTCCAGGGAACTTGGAATTATAATCCATCCATCTATCTTCTACCTGCTTATCCTGGTCAGTGTCACTGGAGTCTATCTCAGGTGTCACAGGGCACAAGGCTGGGGTACACCCAGCGCCGGATGCCAGTCTGTCACAGGGCATAAGGCTGGGGTACACCCAGCACCGGATGCCAGTCCGTCACAGGGCACAAGGCTGGGGTACACCCAGCACCGGATGCCAGTCCGTCACAGGGCATGTACACACTTGCACACAGTTAGTCTAACTGCATGTCTTTGAATTGCGGGTGGAAACCCATGCGACACGGGAGCAAAGACAATCTCCATACACCCAGAGTGGAGGCAGGATTTCAGGTCTGAGGCACTGAGCCACCGTGGAATAATAACTTCTGTTCTTTTAAGGTCAATTACATCAGTCTTTTTTCTGCTTAAGACAAATGTAGTTTTTTTTTTTATTGTATGGTTCTTTATCACCTCATCCACGGTGTCCCCACTTTGTGCCCTTAGGCCACCTGGGATCGGCTCCAGGTTTTAAAGTTGTACTCATAGAAAGACTGATTCAAATATGATTATACAAATCTTTTGACATGGATGAAGGAAGCAGAGAATGTCTAGATAAATGTCCAGAGATCAGCAGACTTGATGGTTGAGAATTGCCCAATGTGGCTTTTTCTTGAGTAACTCCACACAGGCCACAATGGCTTCATGGGATGGAAGGTGATTGTGCAAACTCACCACCCACCAGTCAGTGGATTTGCCTTATTTACTCAATATAACTGTTGCCTATTGAGTCATTGTATAAGGTGGATATTTTGCGATCCTTTCCAGTTTTTTACTTAGACTGCTGCGCATTCGACTTTTGCTCAGTTCTGCTCAGTTGGTGCATGACTCTGATATGGGTTTTCATGATGTCATACTATGTCTATATTTTCCATTAATGACTATTCTATGGAAGATGTGAAGTTTAATTTTGCTGGTTGGTTTTTTTCCATGATGAAATTTTGTATTTGTTTAATGATAATACTTATTAAATATTAGTAAAGTTAAAATTTAGGATGAAATAACTGATTTTATAAATGTTTTGTTTCATTTTGACATCACAGTTTTCAGTCGATTACAAAGTTAATTTCCACCAAATCTTTTAATGGCAGTAGAGTGGCTGTCAGTTAAGCTTCCAGATGGAACTCTCACTCACATGGGAACTCTCATCATGTATTTAGGCCTTAAATTAAGACATTTCTTACTCTGCTGCCTACTGCACATTCCTGTTACATTATTCCAAATAATCTTTGTCTTAATTCACCGGCCAGTTAAGAACCCCCATCAGTCACATCAGTTAACATGCATTTGTTTCTCAGGGAGTTTATGCTTAAAGGTAACTGCTAACATTTTACTAAGAACTACTAACTTAAAAATACCTTAATAAGAAAAATTACTAGAATTTCCATTCCTTCTGTAGATTTGGGGTGCTTTCATGGAATTGCCGAGTCTATGGTCCATAAATACTGGATATTTGTGAGATTACAGCGATATTTAGAATGTTAATGCTTTTTGCTAACATTATTAACATATGTTAAGGTTTTTTTATGTGCATCCCCTATAAGACAATTGCTATGAGATAAAAGATAAGATCATTGAAGTGATATTTATGGAAAATTAATAATGTTGAAAACTGCACAGTCACTTTAGTTCTAGTACCCAGTTATTTTCATTAAGGTGTTCCATTTATCCAGGCAGGATATTACCTGAGTATCACCTGAGTATTATCTGAGTATCAGCTGAGTATTACATGAGTATTACTTGAGTAACACAAGCCTGGGATCCTTTAACTTGAGTGCTTTTAAGTTGAACTCTTCCTAAAGGATTGTCATTAATTCAATGAGTTCTAAAGGACACCATTCCCTGCAGTACAATGAGTAGTATTTTCAATTTAAAATTTTTAAAATTTAAATAGTTTAATTATAATTTTTAAATGGTTTTTCATGTTAAAACTGGTGGCAGGGTAAATCTTGTGCCGCACAATATCAACAAAAGTCATGGGTTTGACCCAGTGTCTTAGCCTTGTTACAAAACTAGTTTACATGGTGCTGACTTCCTACACATTTTAAAGGATGTTGAGCCACATATAGCTGGCCTCAGATGGATACAGAGTATTTCAGAGTGCGTTTACCCCGGAAATGATTCAGTAGAATGCACAAGTATTAGAAGTTGTCAATTTTTAAAATATGCTAAAATGCATAGTATGTGCAATATTGTGTAGGTGATTTATGCAAGTACAGTGCATTCTGAATAACATATTTCTAATGATTTGCAGTGTACTGGAGTATTTTCAGCAGTTTTAGTTTTGAAACCCTAAGTGTTACCCACAATTTTGTATTTAATACTGAGAGCGACGTAGTTCCTCTTTCACTATCAAGTTTGTGGTCTCTCAAATGACAGATTATTTTAAGATCAGCCATTTTGAATCTGCACCAAGTAGTGAATAGTAGAATGGATGATACTAAAGAAATGGCAAATTTATTAATGAGAAATAACTGTTTTTTTTATTCACAACTACTATCGACTTCTGTAATACTAATACTGACCTTTTTGAGTGATTAATACCCTGAAATGAACCAATCAGGGACTTCGATTTTTGGCGAGAGGATAATTTGTCTGGATTCTCTCCTCAGGTGCAATACTTCCCTCACACTCTTTATTGTCCGCATCCCTCGCCTGCTGCGAGAAGCTCAGATGAAGAGGACATTGGGGTCCACAGTCCCCCCCTAGAGGTGTCAGAGGGAGAGGGGGACTTCGGGGACCACCTTCCCTGTTCCTCTACAGTCGAGGCAGGTCAGTTTCTGTAGTCTGAGGATGATTAATCAAGAACAGAACAGGTGAAAGTTTGTACTGATTGACTTTTAAACAGAATTCAAGTATAAAGCCATAAAGTGACCTTCACTTCTATTTTAAATGTGCTCACTACAAGTCTATTCATCAAGGAACATAGCATTGCTTTTTTTGAAGTAATTTCACATAGTCCCAAGTAACTGACATGATTTTAGACTCATTGCCACTGAAAGTGCCACTGAGTACCTTATGGCCTACATCTTTTAAGCCCTAAAGTGAAGAAGATACTTTTTATTATGAGTGAAAAGGTATCTTGAGAGAGGAGTAATCTCAGGAAACATTATTGAAGCAGATGTTTTGTTTTGTATCCAGGAGGCAAGAGGAAGATCCGTTTGTACCAGTTTCTGTTGGCCTTGCTCCGAAATGGGGACATGAAGGACAGCATCTGGTGGGTTGATAAGGACAAAGGCACTTTTCAGTTCTCTTCCAAGCACAAAGAGGCACTGGCCAACCGCTGGGGACTGCAGAAGGGGAACCGCAAGAAGATGACCTACCAGAAAATGGCTCGCGCTTTGAGGAACTATGGAAAGACCGGGGAGGTGAAGAAAGTAAAGAAGAAGCTTACTTACCAGTTCAGCGGCGAAGTGATGGGGAGAATGCCTTCAGAGAAGAAGATGTATCCATTATCATAGGGTGCGGTGCCAAAAAAAATTGCTAATTTCAAATTTAAAACATACCAAAAAATCATTTTAAGGAACAGTTCCTATGGGATTAATTCATTGTGCTTTATATATAATAAGATTCTTCTTTCTGCTGTTGTTCAGTAGACATGTTCTTTTTGTGTCTTAGTTACAGACATTATATGACAGGGAGCATTAATACAGAGATGTTTTGATGAACGCTGCGTATTTGAAAGTTGTCGTTTCAGTACAGATGATGAAATCTTCAATTGTTCTCTTAAAAGGGAAGTGAAAGTACTTGAAAGACCAGCACAGAACAGGCTAGGAAACACATGCCTTATTGACATTAATTTATTATGATCATTATTGATAAGGGGTATTCACATACTTTTGGCCATATACTGTATTACCCTAAATGCCTTTGGCTTTAGCAATTTCTTTTTGATTTATACCGGTTTTCCTCAAAATTATTGACAATTTGTGTTAAATACATTAATGATGTCAAAAGATTTAGAGAGCATTTAGTATAAGAGATAAGACTTTTGGAAGACATATGTGTAGATCAGAGACAGGACTTTAGGACGTTGGTTAGATATCACTTGAACAATGAACTTTATGAACTTTATGATGCAAAATCTTATCCAGTTGAATAAAGTTAATCTGGATTGGTTGCCTTAGTAACTCAACAAAGCTCTCTTTTTTGAACAGTCATCAAAACTGGATTTTACTGCAAAACAACTCATCTCAGCTGTTTTTTTTTTTTCCATTATACTGAATAATGGTCTTGTTCATCTCTGTATTTATGAAGACTGGTTTCTTCGCACTACTGAGTTAAAATGGCAGATTCCTTACTCCTCTATGGGATACACTATGTACAGTAACAGAGATTCATCCATTGTTGAATTGCATATTCAGCATAGGGTTGCAGGGAACCTGGAGAACATCAAAGTAGTAGAGGAAATCGGCACAAGATGGATACAAAATGCAAGTCCCCCCCACACACACACACACACACACACACACACACAGCGGTGGTGGGATTTAAACCTGCATTACCAGAGGTGGAAGACAACAGTGATAAGCACTAAGTGACCCTACTGTCTGAATCATTAGTCCTTCTGAACATGTCAAGCATAGCATCAATTGTGATTTCATTTTGTTGGCTGTTTTGATACTGAAGCAGTCAATTGTGTCAGTGGTTTAAACTAAACTAAAACTTTATAGCTAAATAAAGGGACTCAAGATAAAAAAGTTTGTGTTTTTGCCACCCATATAACAATAATGTACCAGTTGTTTTGGAACTTGGATATGAAAATTTTATATGGCAGTTCAGTGGGTAGCACCAGCAGGGTTGGGGGTTTGAATCCCATTTCTGATCTGTGGGTGGAGTTTTTGTGTGTTCTTTCTGTATCAAGCAGAATACCTCATGCTGTCCAAAGATGGGCAATTTGAACCCCCATGACCATGACTAAGATAAGTGATGGATGGATGGATGGATGGCTTTATTCTGCACTGTTGCTGTATTTGATGTCATTCTTAAAATGGTATCTTTGTTATGACTCAGTGAATCTTGTGCTGGGTTTCTGATTTTAAAAATCTGTAGAAACTGTAAATAGAATGGCCACCACAAGAGGTCAACAACTCCACAGGAAGGCAAATTCCCTCAGAATAAAGACAAACATAGCAAATAAAACTCTAAGACAATTTCCAAAGCTGACCTGTTGAAAATGTAGAATGAGGAATGTCATATAGCTTGCTGTCAGTGGGGGCAGCCTTTTCTCTCTTTAGATCATGCATTTGGTTAGTGCTTTAGGAAGGTGAGATGCAGAAAGGTAATCATGTAAAAAAAGAAATTTCTCTGCATCCCAATATCATTTGAATCCTGTCTTTCATTTTTAGTAAATAATCCATTTAGTTTTGTTTAATCAGGATATCTGTACTACATCTTGATATGCTCGGTGACATTGAATTTTTATACAGAATAAAAGTCAAGTTTTATTGTGACATATATTCCAAAATCTTTTGCTAGAGTTGCAAGGGAGTGGACAGGGAATGGGGGGCAAAAACATTGCACACTACAGATTTACATTAAATATGTAATAGCTAATCTCAAATGCTTTTCATGAATGTATTTTTAGTTATTTTATTCAATGAAAAATGCCTCCTTGGAACTGTAAAAACATTTATAGCAACCAAAACTGGACATCATTTGACCTACTACCGTTTCCTAATTTAGTTGGTTCATTAGTCAGCTCAACCCATGATTATAATGATTCAGAACACTGTAGGATCCAATCACAGAATCAGACAGTTTAATCAGAGTCAGAACAGGCAGGGTCAAGACCAGAACAAGTAGAGTTTCCAAAAGCCAGAGGAGCATGGAAAATGTAGTCAGTCACAGGCAGAAGATCAATTCCAAGGCAGCAACAGGCACAGCAAACAGAACCCAACAGGAAGCAGAATGAGAGGCCAAACAATCAGGGTCATACACAGGCAGCCTACAAGCGCCTCAGAAATGCTCAGTAATGGTCTAGGACTCACAATACCTCACAAGGAGGTGACTAAACAGCAGGACTTATATAAGGGATAAACAAGGCACGGCTGGAAACTACTAGATAATAATTAACAAGGCACGGCTGGTTAGTATTCAGGGGATGAGGAACGGGAGTAAGTTGGGCATGGTAGGCCTGATATAGGCTGGCTTGGTGTGGGCGTGACAGTAATCTTTTTCAGAATTATGTCTTTTCTTTGCTTTTGTAACAGGAATCTTGTCAGGCTAGCATACAAATTACATGGTAGCTCATAAGGCCTTTATTCAATTTATATAGTAGTCTAGATTTACTATTGCATTCCAGCACAATACTTTGAAAAAGAATCTGATTGTCACTTTATCTACTTTGACTTTGACGTTAACAAAATTTCCAACCGGAACTCATTTTGTGTAGAAGAAAACCAATTGAACAAAAGAAAACCAGTGAAAACAGAAGGACTGGTTTTTCCTCTCAGCCTTACTGGATGCATGAAAAAAATCTGACCAAATTTAATCTGGAGGGATAAGAGTAAAAATATTGGCAATCAGGAAATTTTCCCGCTGTATTAAAGTAAGCACTGTGTTCAGTGCTATAATACCAGAATGCATTCTGAAAACTGATGCTCCAACCCCTTGGCTGCAATTATATCCAGTTAGACTTCCAAACAGTAGATTATCGCCTCCTCAGTAGTCGAGAATTAAAACTGGGAGTTTATTTCATACGAATGCATGCTGCTATCAGACTAAATTATTAAATAACCTGAATAACTGAAACTGCTGTAAAAGGTTATACACTGTTATAACTCAATAGAATTCAGTGAAACAATTAGCCTGAGTGGGAGCATTTGCCTGTAATAGCATGGACCAATCACCAAATTACAAACAGTACAGTAAGGTTGTCCTCATGACCTCGTCAGGTGTGTTGAGAGCTAAAGAAGAGGAGTGTGTGTACGCATGTGTGTGAAAAGAATCGAGATACTGGAAACATCTGACTGGCAGAACAACTAACATGGAGTCTGGACAAGATGTCTGGCATGGCAACTGGACCGAAGAAAGACTGGGATTATTTAGGGACAAGCCAAGACTTCAGTCATGGCACTGTATGTCAGTCAGCTGGAACAGTTGAGACATCCATCTGCCACTATGAGCTGAAACGTGAAGTCTGACAGATGGTGTAGAACGAGGTGGTGGTCGAGAACCTGGTGTAGAATCTATCAGAGGAACGGTGTGAAGTGAGTGCTTGGGGAGGGGGCACAGCTAGGCTACAAGCTTTTTATTTGCAAGACCTTTACAAAAATCTGAAATGGGACTAATATGTCTGCTTACTCATGGAGTCAGTCTCACTGCAGGTGGGTCTCCCTTTAGCAAACAAGCGTAGGTGTAAATAGGGTGGCTTCTCAGTCCTATTGGTGGTCCAGCATTGTCCACTAGAAGTAACACGAGTAATATTCAGGCATGCCATTACGGAAAAACATCGGCAATATAAAAAAAAAGTGGCTCTTCGCTTTCCTGTAACCTCACAAAGATTCCTGGAAATTCCCAAGTGATGGAAGCATTTGTGCAAGTGCCAGTTAAATAGCCAGCTGATAACTACAGCAGATGGGGGGGGACTTTTACGTTATACGTACGTAGTCAGACACACCAACAAGTCTGGGGAGCGTGACTGTCTTTCTAAATTTAACTCCACCCCATGCTGTGTTCTGTCAACTTGGTGATGTTTGTAAGGGGGGGGGGGGACGGTGCTGAAATGTATGAGGGTCGAGGGAACAGGAGGGTGGATTTGTGCGTTCGTTATCTGACTGCTGACAATTTAGGGGTGGTCTGATGGTGCAGCCTCACTTTGACGAGGGTTTCCAGGGGTTTTTTAGAGGCGCAGAGCAAGTACTGTAAGGTCTGCCCGTAGACGCACACAGACTCTCTCAGTCAGCATGCCAGAATCAGCTAAAAAAGCCGGTAAGCGTACTTCAATCTTATGGTAATGTCAATTATTATTATGCATGGGTTTGTAAAAGCTGAATCTCAGTCTCATAAATGAGATTTATCAGGATGTAAATTTTGGAAGTTATGTGTTCAAAGCATCAGCCTCAGTATTGGCTATTAAAGATTGCTTCGCTGGTATTTTTTTGTGTCAGCTAATCATCAATCCTCAGGCACCCCCTAAATAACTGAACATAAAACAGAGAGGTAGTTTGCACATTTATCATTTGTTGTTTTTAGGGCATAAACTGGGGCAACATGGATGCAGTTCAGATCAAGAATTTATAATTAACAATGACCCTGAGCGGGATAAGTGGCTGGAAGTTGGATGAATGAACTTAATAATTAATTTTGGCTTTAATGTCATCACAACTACTGTATGATTTGCAATAACATTGCACTTGTTAGTATAATCTAGGAATAGCTTTCTCAACCGTATTTTAAGTCTAGATTAATAATCCTATACATGTTACTTTGTATATTGTAAACATTATTATAATATTGTTACAAAGCAAAAACTATACCAACCAGCACAGGAGTATTGAATTGGACTGACATCAGTAAAAAAATTATTTTAGACTGGTGGTGAGCAGGTGTAATACATCTCTTTGTAAATGAGTGGCATCACTCTACTTTCATTACTCAAGATTTAAGTTCACGATCATTTAACATTGCGTGTGTGGTAAAGGGGATCCTTTAATTATCGTATTGCCATTGTTCAGATGCATTGTACCTCTTTCATTAACAGGCTGCTTAGATTATGATTTTTATCCAGCCTGTGAATTCCATTGTGCAGCAAAGGATTTTGGGCCATCTTGGCTGACCAACATGAACTGTCCGTAGTTCATACACTGATCATGTACCAAGGTCATCAAGGGGCCCAATACTTACACTTTTATGATGTCAAGAACCTGGATATACTCACTGTAAATATCTCGGAGTTGGTTTCAGTACTCTAGTATCTAAGGGTAAATTTTTCAGTTTTTTTAAGGCAGATAAACTTTCAATCACAGTCACCTTCGACACTAAATCATTGGCTCTCAACCCAGTCCTCAGGGACCCTAGCCAGTCCACATTTTTGTTCTTTGTTCTTTCTCCACCTGCACATCTAAGCCAGGTAATCTAGGACACTATCAGCAAATGACAAGTAAGTTCAGGCATGTAGGTGGCACATAACAAAAATGTGGACTGGCTGAGGTCACTGAGGATTGGATTGAGAACCAATGCACTAAATGAAAGAGGCTGGCATGACACCAATATCTCACATTTCTTTTATCCCCAGATCAAATGTACATTAGTGTAAGTGAATATCTGGCATGCGTTTAGTGACATATTGACTTACTGTTAAATTAGCATTGAGCTCACTGAAATGCTAGTACATGCTATTGGTCTATAGCACCTGTATTCTCATTATTGTGGTGGCATTGCCAACCTTTCCTGACGATTATTTGTAAGGCACTTAACTGACTGGTATTATGGACACATGGATCCTAGATTTATAAACGCCCCAGATTAAAGTGAAAAGCAGATGAAAGCTTCAGGAGTAAAATAAAGTGTTTACTTCCTGTTGAGGAAGATAAAATATTGTTGCGTACCAGTAAGTGAGCCAAAGTGGCACTAGCTAAGCATCTTATCTCCCCACTGTTGCAGTTTCCGCTTTCACCAAGAAACCGAAGACAACAGAAGCTGTCATTGGGGGATCCGTAGTTTTTGAAGCGGAGACTGAAAAGGTGGATGCCAAGGTTCGCTGGCAGCGGGGCTCCAGTGACATCACTGCCAGTGAGAAGTACAAGATCACTGCTGACGGGAGGAAACACTCTCTAACCATCAAAAATATCATCAAGGAGGATGATGTCATCTATGCTGTCATTGCTGGTACATCCAAGGTCAAATTTGAGCTGAAGGTGAAAGAAGGTAGTAATCTCGAACAGACTGACTTCCTGTTTACTTTCACCTGCCTTTGTAGTATCTATTTATTGTTCTTTATACTTTAATTAAAAAAAAAAACTTAAAGTTGAAGCACTGTTTAAATAGGTGTCAAAATATATGTGAGATCTTCTTTCCCTTATATATTTATGTATTGAGAATTAAATTTAATAACTTTCAGTGATAATAATCAAAGATAAGCTCAAATTAAACCATCCTCTTATGAGCTAACAGCGTTATTGCAATGAAGAAATTTGATGATAATCAATAATTTTCTTTGATCTGCCTCTGAGAGGGTTTGAATTAGCCTAATGTGTTTTTTTTTTTTCCCCCCCATCAATATTATTGTACATTTTTAAACTCAGAAACAGTCAAGGATGGTGCTAGTGATCTCCAAATTCCAGAACCAGATCCAGCACCAGCTGAAGCCCCAACTCTGACCGAGGCTCCACTTCAGCATGAGATGCAGGGCCAAGATGAGTTGGCAGGACACGAAGGTGAGCTGACACAGCTGAAGTATTTTCTTAGTAAATCATTAAGCTTCTACCAAATGTATTACTTTGCATAACCCACTGGCACCCTGCTTTGTTTAAGCCTGGCTTAGCATAGATATCATTTTTAGGTGTGCTGTCCTGTCATGAAAAAGTAAAAATAGTTTGTTCCTAGTTTCTCACGCTATCCCCCACGGTTTTGGTGGTAGGGGGTCCCTAGCTGTGCCGTCTTTTCTCTTGCTTCTTCTCTCCAACATTTAAAAATGGCTGAAAATCCCTGCATTAGATGTTCAGATTTACAGGATAAAAAAGTGTTTATTTCTTTTTTTAAAATTAAACTGGTTACCACAACCTCTTGCCCCATCTGCTGGACTCAGTATGTATGTTGCAAGTGGCATTGCATCCCGTTGCTTGTTAGGCTAATCTGGGTAACCTTTGCGCTCCCATACCAGGTTTGTCTGAGAGTCATCAGTCTGACACACGGCAGGATCTGACAGGACTCTTCTTGGAAAAGCCTGAGAGTGGGGAGGTCACTGTGGGTGAGTGTGCTACGTTCAGTGCAGCAGAGACATGTTCAGAAAGGACTAGCAGGCTAATGCTGCCAGTGAGCCAGTGTATAACAGCTTGATAAATCATTAGGGGAAACTAACAACTAATTACAGAAAAAGCCCTAAACTAGAGAGATGTAAAGCACAGTATAAAAATAATAGATTATCTTGTTTTTTTGAGAATGGTCTTACAATGGCTAAAATCTATGTTTAATTAGGTTTAACTGCGTATGTCCCAAAACTGTATCATTGGGTGCAGGTGAAAATATAACGTTTGTGGCCAAAGTGGGCTCAGCTAATCTGCTGAAGAAGCCCACCATCCGCTGGTTTAAGGGCAAATGGATGGATCTGGCGAGCAAAGCAGGAAAACATCTACAGCTGAAGGAGATGTATGACCGCAACTCAAAGGTCAGGATTGACAAGACCTTTAGAGATTCATGTATACCTGGTAATGATATAAACATAAGATGTTTTTAAAGGTTTATTTGCATTTTTATACTCTACATGAAGAACCCCAAGCTGGCATTGATTACCTTTTTGAAGCACGTTTTCCTCTGAAATTGCAGCTTTGCATGTTACACATACTTGGAGTTCTTTGGATGTTTTTTCAGGTGTACACCTTTGAGATGCAGGTCATTGGAGCCAAAGCCAACTTTTCTGGAGCCTACCGATGTGAGGTGTCCTCCAAGGACAAGTTTGACAGCTGTAATTTCAACCTAGTCGTACACGGTGCGTTCGCCAAATCCCGATAACGGAAGAGCTTGTGGCTAAATGTGGTTATCAAAGAGCATGGCTCACAGTGATGTTAAGATGCTGTTAACAGTCAGCCTTTAAACTTTGTAGTCTTTTCGAATAAAAACATGTCTATGAATCCCGAGCATGACATCTATTTCAGTGAAATTATATTAAATATTAACAGTTGAAAAGAGTTTTTCCGTATTGTTCACAGAGGCTCGAGCTGTAGAAGAGTTCGATATTCGTGCAGCTTTCAGACGCACGTAAGTCCTGAAGTGATGAACATCGAACAAGCGTTTTGATTTCCTCCGTCAGGGATGAAACACTTAACACGAAATGGGTATTCTAATTTTAATGGGCGTTAGTTTGTTTTGGAAGACATGAACATGGATGTAGAAAATATCAGGTTTACAGACATGACACATAAGTGTATACAAATTGCAAATCATTTGATATCTAAAATGACACAACGACACATCACTCTAAATAACTGTTAGCAAAGGAAATCATTGAAAAGTTGTGTTGTAAAAGGATGACGGCACAATCTTTAAAAAGATCACAGCGTCATAAAAGCCACCTAAAAGACAAGCCTTACAAGGCTGTGGTGCATAATGAGCCGTATCAGCCGTGAGACTATCTCTACATTACCCTAACCTTACGTAAGCCTGCAGCTGTGCTTTCCCAGAGCAGTGCAGCTAGTGGAAGCTTGCTATCTAAAGTTAAGAACACAAAAGAATTTGTGAGCTTTTGGTGCTCCCTGGAACTGGAACCAGAGTTCTTTATTACAGATCTTTATCACAGTCTTTATCAATGGACTACACAGAAAATGGTCCCATCTGGTTCCAGGCATAGTTTTTAACCCTACAGACTTGGGAAGGTTGGGCACCTTAGATATTAGAGAACTGAGGGCAAATGAAAGTAAGCATGACGATGGAATATTTCCAAATCACCAGTTTTTCCAGCTACGCAGTTGGGGGATTTAAATGTCATTTGTCATTTGATTGCCTTTTCCACTGAGCAGTAGGGGAATTTAAATGTCACATGACAGGCATGTGACTGTATTTTGGAATGCTGCCCTGTGCTGTCCTTCTGCAGGAGCACTGATGGAGGTGAGACAGCAGGAGAGCTGGATTTCAGCGGCTTACTGAAGAAGAGGTGGGTATGCCAGTATCCAAACAACATCATTTATCTGTAAAATGGAACACACATTTTGTGGCATCGGTGGGGCAGAATTTTTGAAAATATAACAGTAGAAATAGAGAAGTAGACAGGAAAAACATCAGATGGGCCAAAGTCACTTGATAATCAGAATGAAGAGAAGATTAAATAAAGCAGGAAAATATTCTTGTTTCTGACTGTGATTTCTTTCTTTATTTTTGGTTTTCCTGGTGACTGGGCTGTCAACACAGAGAGTAAGTTGGGTGAAATGAAGGAGAACTACATGAGACACATGCCCTAATTCCCCCCCACCCCCTTAACTCAGGCTGCCCCTCCAAGCATGCTGTAGGCACACCTGCCAGTCACTGATAGGGAGGTCTCATGCCAGCTGTACATGGTGGGGGGCCGCAGACCAAATAACTAAAGGTGCCATAGGCTGCACGCGTAAAGGCCACTAGCATTCTGAAGTCACCTGTGGCTGCTCTAGCCTTGGCAGTTAGCCTTCGGGAATCGAGCCGGGGAGACACGTTTTCTCAAGCCATGTCATAAAAAACAACCACTGCACATTGTAATAATGTTGTTTAATCATTCAAATTTGTTATTTGTATCAATTATGGGTTAATTCATAATTTCTATGTAAGTTTAAATGCGCTACATAATTCCGCCCACTAACAACTCAGTCATATGCTTTGCATTGTGGTAAAATAAGAATAACTAGCATTTGTCTTAAACCTCTGACATCTACATAACATCATAATGGTTCAGTATTACAGTTTAATTATCCAAAATAACAATTTGTAATGTTTATACTGTATCTTCAGCTACATTTGTTTAAATTAAATCTATTATACGTAATATTCTAAGAGCATCCCTTTTGGAGAAATCATTTTTTTTTTTTTTTTTTTTTCTTTCCAAATCTCCTCTTACAGGTTCAAGCCTGTAAGGCCAAATTTATCTCTGGGGCATCTAATGTCACAAAGATGCCTTGACCAAAACTGGACAATGTGAATGACACTTAACTGTTGTTCAAACACCCCTGCTGTGTTTTGACAGTTGTGCTTTCATCATAAAAGCACCACCACCTGGCAACGAAAGCCCAGTAACACAAAACAGCAACCTCACTTTACTAGAGGAGTGATGTGAACTGCTCTGTACGTGAATTACCTTCATTCACACAGATATCTACTCTCCATGTACAAATGCTGTTATTTCGTCACAAGAAACACTGCTGTGTTTTTTGCTAAGCCTCAAAAATAGCAGGGACACAGTACAGAACAAAGTGGCAGTGATTGATTTTTTTATATTTTAATCTTTTGTTAATAATGAACCTGTCTGCCCAAACACTGTGTATGTAACATGGAGAGACTCATGGAATGTTGTCTTGGTAAGATGTTCATGGCATGAGCTAACACATTTTGATTTGTCTTGCCATGCCTGCCATTTGGATACTGCACTGAATGAGTGCAGCAGTTTTATAAAAGCATCCAGCCGGTAAGAAATGAGATTCTTTGTAAATTCTTGTTGTCCATTGTAGTTATATGAGTCTTATTTGTCTAAGATGTGTGCTGTGGGTTGATTTCAGCATGATTGTGTATTTTATTGCTCTGACTGCCTTATTTGATTTAATTGTTATGACTGGCCAGCAAAAATGTGTATTTGGCAGACAGTGGCTGACTGGACAGTTACTGAAATCCCTGGTAGCCCTTTTAGATCCTGACTGAATTGAGTAGCAGTTGAGTTATACAGTAATCACATATTAAATCCATAAAAAGAAAAACACAACTGGTAAAGATGTGTTCTCTTACTCATGTTTTGGGTTTTCCAGAGCAGTCCACACAAACACAGACCCTGATGTGGATGTCTGGGAGATCCTTCAGAAAGCATCACCCACAGAGTATGAGAAGATTGCCTTCCAGTATGGCATAACTGACTTGCGTGGGATGTTAAAAAGACTCAAGAAGATGAAAAAGGAAGAGAAAAAGAGCGAGGGTGGGTATTTCTTTCATACTGACTGACAAAATATATTTCTGTGTCTGTCCTTAGCTACATGGTCAGATAATCAGCTTTAGCTGTATATAATAAATAAAGTGATAGGACAAATGTGGCTTCAAACCCTGTGGTGGGTGGGCGTACACTGAACTAACCAATCAATGCTTGCACTAAATATGACTTCAAACCCCATGGTGGGTGGGAGGATACTGAGCTAACCAATCAATGCTGGCACTAAATGAAACTTCAAAACCTGTTTTGAATAAGAAAATCAGTCCATACTACCAATCAATGCTGGCTATTGCTGGCTTTGGTTTTGAAGCCTCATTTGACCAATCACTAATCCTATATCCAATCTGTATGATGTTTCTCCTGTCCGTGTGATATTATGCAGTCATTTTAAAAAAATAACAATGTGGAAACAACTGTAACCCTTCAGTGAATTAGCTTAATGTATTGCTGTATAATTTCCTTCAGGTCATTCTCTTTTTGCCTCTTATAAATCTGTTGAGAGAAAAATTTAGTTTTACCAATTTTCAGTAAAAACATTCTGTTGTGTTAAAATTCCAGCCTTCCTCAGGAAGCTGGACCCAGCCTACCAAGTAGAGAAAGGTCACAAGATCAAGCTTGAAGTTGAAGTGGCCAGCCCAAATGTGGAGGTGAAATGGCTGAAGAATGGTCAAGAAATACATCCAACTGGAAGGTGCTGCTCATTGCCTTTTCTCCAGACATAAAGAAACGTTATTCCTGAGATGTCAGAGTGTAGCTCGTCTGGTACATTTTAACATGTATAGATATAAACAATGTCTGTTTATGTGCAGTTAATCTATATTGCATTTATATATTCTGATTTAAGAATGCTATATGATGTTTCAAAGTTTTGGTACATTTTTAATTTTAATGGATAGCTAAAGGAAATCATATGCAAGCAAAGGTTTTACTTTCTTTCTTTCTTTCTTTCTTTCTTTCTTTCTTTCTCCCTCCTCCATTCATTTTTTCCCTTCCCAACCAAACCTACTCAATGGAAATGTGCTTATCTCACCTGTCCACACCTCATCATTAGCAAGTAAGTCATATGTTTAAAAATAGACATTTTCTTCCCCTGTAAATAAAATGTTGATAGGGACAGCCATTGTTAACAAAACTGGTACTTCAGCCTCGCTCTTAAACCCTCAATAGCTTCACACTTAACAGTAATGTATTTTTTTCTAACTCGACTGTAATAATTGGTGTATAGCATCGCTATCTCATTCCAGCATAGAATGGCATTTTTCAGCTGTTTCTGTCTCACAGTAGAGTCCTGCAGTGTAATGAGCTTTTTTGGTGGGTTTCACTTTTGTCTTTGGCCAGGTACATTTTTGAAAGCATTGGGAACAAACGATTCCTCACCATTAATCACTGTTCGCTGGCAGATGATGCTGCTTACACCTGTGTGATCGGAGACGAAAAGTGTGTCACAGAACTCTTCGTTAAAGGTAAACCAAACCCTAACAGATGGATTCTTTATGAACAGAGAAATATTTATTCAGTAGAAAACTGCTCAGGAATCTTCCCAAGATGAGGACTGAAGACCCGAATTGGTACTTTAACTCTTGAGTATCATAAATGGCATCAAATGTAATACAGCCTACATTCCATGCATAAAGAATGATTTCTGCAAATCTACAGAACCCCCCGTCTACATTCAGCGTAACTTGGAGGACCAGATGGTGATGAAGGGAGAGCGTGTCGAATTTGAGTGTGAGGTGTCTGAGGAGGGAGCTCATGTCAAATGGTAAGACCTGCTCCCCCTTAGTTTATCCAGGTACTAATCCAACAGATTATAAATCTGAAATATAAACTGAACGTGACATACAGGCTACGATCATCTGGAATTTCAAATTGTATTTACTTTGTATTTCAGCTGTATTTTCAATTTAATTTTGATTAATTGCTCTTTGTTCCACAAAAGATTGAAATCCATCTCTGAACACTTAATTTAGCTTTCTCTTTCCACTAACATGTAGTCTGGTTTTTCCGTGAACATTTAATGACCAAATGTACACAAGAGTAGACAAACGTGATGCCCAAGTTGTGGTTTCTTACTTAATATTAATGAAACTCTAATTACGTTCTGATAAAGGCATAATGGATATGCATAGATCCCCTATACTTTGACCAGGATATGCAGATACTAGATAGGTAGATTGATAGGAATTATTTCTGCCATGTGTTTTGTAACTCACTGACATTGCTGACCTGTAGAGGGCGTCTATGCTCCTGTTACATAACTTCATCTGAAGGCAATGCCTGCAATTCTTTATGAGTAGGAAATGTAAAAACTGGTATTTCAGCACCTCAGGTTCCAACTGTATTTTAAGCATGACAGACTTCATAAATTATGACAGCTCAAAAATGATGTGCATTCTAGAAAACAAGTTTAAAATTGCCTGCCAGTCAACACATACTGTACTGTTTATCAAGTGTCAACAGTATGTGTATTTGTGTGTCTATATACAGACATATAATTAAGCTTATTTGTCCTACAATTCAATGAAAACTGAAGTTGTTAAATTATAATGATTTAAAAAGTCAATGAAATCTTGAGTTTGGAAACAATGTGAGTGGATACATTTGGAGTGAAATGGGACATAAACTGAATGGTAATTTAGGAGTGCCACAATTCTCAGAGTGGTGTCTGTTTATGTAGGGAGAAAGATGGTGTCGAGCTGACAAGGGACGAGTCGTTCAAGTACCGCTTCAAGAAGGATGGGAAGAAGCACGTACTGGTCATTAACGACGTCTCAAAAGAGGACATCGGTCACTACAGGGTGAAGACTAATGGGGGAGAATCTGTCGCAGAGCTCATGGTTCAAGGTAGACTACAGGAATTACATGCCGCACTGTGGCTTTGTTTAGGTGATGTTTTCACTGGGAAAAAAAACAAGACAGGAATCCAGCACATTTATACATTTTCATAGTTACTGAATGATTTCCTGAGATTTAATCAAGCACCAAGTTGGTCTCCAGCGCAGTCACACAACATAAACACACCCTCACTCCATGTTTACCCCATAATCACTCCTCTCCGGGTAAATTATCAAAATAAAGTCTACCTTCAATTGCCTCCACAAAATGTTAACCTTTCACCTTGATGTTATAAGGAGAACCATCTTCCATCATCTTCCCATCATCTTTTGTTTATCTTAGTCAAGGCTGTGACAGTGACACCTGTATCAAACCCTGATTGTCAATGATTTCCTGATAAATAATGATTTAATACGGTTTCTTTTTGCCTAAGGCAATAACATACATAACACCATCATGGTAACCTTGTGCAGTTATAAGCCCTATTGTGTATTATTAACCATTTGGAACAGAGAAGCAGCTGGAAGTGTACCAGAGCATTGCTGACCTGACTGTGAAGGCCAAAGAGGAAGCAATGTTTAAGTGTGAGGTCTCAGACGAGAACGTGAAGGGCATCTGGTACAAGAATGGTGTGGAGGTGAAGCCTGATGCACGCACTCACATCACGCACATTGGCAGGTGAGTGGGTCAAAGGTTCAAGAGGATCAGCCTTGCAGTTTTAGAAACGTCCTCCAGCAGGATTCGCATGTTCTTATTACTGCATGGTGTGTGTGTGTGTGTGTGTGTGTGTGTGTGTGTGTGTGTGTGTGTGGATGAGCAAAAAGGGCAAACAAATGTGTTTTTTTTCGCAGGATTCACAAGTTGACAATCGATGACGTGAAACCTGAAGATGAGGGTGACTACACGTTTGTCCCAGAAGGATATGCCTTCAATCTCTCTGCCAAGCTCAACTTTCTGGGTATGTTTGCATCTGTTTTGGAATTTAAAACCTGCATCGCATTCCTTCATTTATTTGTTAGTTCGTTCATTTATTTATTTACTTGCTTACTTCTTCACGCAGAGGTCAAGATTGACTATGTTCCCCGACAAGGTAGGTTTCATCAGCATCTTTTCTTGTATTGTGAGCTGCTGTTGACATTCCTGTACTTTAATTCCCCAGTCATCTATAAATCAAACTGAATCACGCAATGCGGACCAGGTTGCTTGAGTCATTAATGATACCTTCTATAAAGCAATGAGGTTCTCCTCAAAAGATGTTAGTGATGGTTTCCCTTGTTTGCTTTGAAAGATCCACCAAAAATCCACCTGGATTGTGTCGGCAACACGGCCGAGTCAACCATCGTGGTGGTGGCAGGAAACAAACTGCGTCTGGATGTTCCTATAACGGGTGACCCTGCCCCCACTGTGGTGTGGACCAAGTTTGATAAGGTAAGCATTCTTCAGAATGTGACACAAAACGAGCCTTCTGATAGGAACTGCAGAATGAAGGCTGTATGTGAAAAATGTTTATACTCAATCATGAAGGAAGAGAATCGTGGCTTCGTGGGTCGAACCATCCCCTCACTCCTGCAGGGTTGTTGGATGTTCTCTCCACGTTGGCGTGGGATTTCTGTCTTCGTCAAATGCTAAATAGTCCATAGTGTGTATGTGCCATGTTGACGTCCCATCCAGAGTATACCCATGCCTTGTGCCCAGTGTTGCCTGGGAGCCTATCCAGGATAAGCAGTTGGAAGATGGATGGAAAGACAATCAAATTTTAACATCTTCACTAGCCTGAATTACCTGAGTTAGAGGTCCTTATCATCAAACGTTTAATCATAAGTAAATGTGGAGTTTGAGATGTGACACTTTTAGGAAATTTGGCAGTTGTCTTAATTTAAGGCAATCATTATATTTGTAAATGTAAAAAAGTAAACCCAGAATTATAATTACTTCTTACCTTTTCTGATGAGGGTAGCAGTGCAGCCGTGTAAAATTTTACTAAAAAGCTGAATGAAGAAGTTAGGGTTTCATGAGAGAACCGACAAACATTCTCATCACTGCTTTTAATAACCAGCTTACATCTCTGAAAAGGAAAATCACTCTCTACTAGGGTCATTTTTATGTGAATCTGGGAAATTTAACAAATTCCCATAATTCAGTACTCGTTGTCCTCTGGAATCAAAACGACATCTAACATAACAAAAGCCTTCAGTTAGAAAGTCCACTCTCTTCACATTCTTTCCAGGTAAGGTTTTCTTCTCCTGCTGTCATGAGGGTTTCTCAGGCAGTTGGAGGCTTGTGATGTTATTTTCAGAGGTTGGGCTTCACAGGTTACCTTGCTTGTGTAGGGTAACTCTAAAAAGCTGGAGAACGGCAAGTCAGACCCAGAGTTCATTGCCACTGTGACGAAGGATTGGGAAGTAAGTCCTCTGAAATTGCAATGTCATCTGCATGCTTTATTTTCTATATTTCTGCATGCTGTAGAACAACTAGACCTCAGAGCCAATGGTCCAGTGTTTCACTAAGGTACAGTAATTACAGTGAACAGAATGGTAGTAGTTCTCTGTTGACTAAAGCATGTGCATACTGAATATGGCCATCCAAAAGTCAGAGGTTAATGTGTATGACACTAAACTCCCCACTAACTAAGCTGGAGGGCATTCTGTCCATGGACAGCTAGGTAAGTTCAAAACTAAGATTAACGTAAATATGGAATCTAAGCTATGCAATGGCTTAATTCCATAGAAGACACATTGACTTCTACAAAGTGATATCGTGGGTAGGTTACTCTGTCTTTAGATCATTTTGGTTTAATTGTTTAGTTGATTTGTTTGTGAAATATCTTGGATAAAGACTAGTGCATTGTTTACTTACAGTATTCTACAATAGGACACATTTTTTCCAGTATGGACCAATTTAAAGGACTTTGAGTTAGACGTGTTTTGTGTTTAAATGATCATATGAAGAGCTGACACCGGTCCAGGCAAAAGAGAGACGGGTACATTCAGGTTTCCATTGGCAGGTGATCTCAACAGCGGACGGCCGGGTCCATGTGGACAGCACGAAGGGTCACTGCATTTTCACTATCGAGGGGGCGGAGCGGCAGGATGAGGGCGTGTATTCTGTGATTGTCCGCAACCCGGCAGGGGAGGACACTGCTGACATAACCGTCAAAGTCGTAGGTAAGTCGTGAGTCATTTCTGATGCATGCGAGTAATTATACAAAGAGCAATGCGGGTTTGTTGGTTGTATGGAAACTTCCAATCAGGAAAATGGTATATCTGCAGATGTATGACCTGTATTGAGTCTCCTGATGACATTTCATTATCGTCTCCTGTCTTAGATGTACCAGATCCCCCCCAAACACCCAGAATTCTCAGTGTTGGGGAGGACTCCTGTGTAGTCCAGTGGGAGTCCCCGCTGTTTGATGGAGGCCTGCCTATCTTAGGTTAGTATTTGCCTTAAGAATCACTTTGGCACTTTGAACAGTTATCACTACTATATATTTGTTTTAGTTTCTCTATAGTATAAGTATAAACATTATTTTGGACACTTTTTAAAAAGTCATGAGAATGAATAGTAGGAGTGTAAAATGAAGAGTATTTTGTCAGATTTTTTAGGACTTGGTTACATGGCCAATGCAAACTGGGCCACATTAGTTGTTTCAATTGATATATAATCTTTTAAACAGGCTATGTTCTTGAGAGGAAAAAGACAAGAAGCTACAGGTGGATGCGGCTGAATTTTGATCCATACACGGAGCTGACCTATGAGGCCAAGAGAATGATTGAAGGCGTGGCCTATGAAATGAGAGTCTATGCAGTCAATGCTATTGGCATGTCTCATCACAGTCCCGCCTCCCAGCCCTTTGTGCCTATTGGTGGGTTTCCCTTTCTCTGTACGTGTGATGGTTTATTGATATATGTCTGTGTAGGACCTCCTTTTCAAGCCTATACCCATTTTCCCAGCAATTTTAGCTTCTGATTAATGCTTCAGGGCTAAGACCATATAATATACATTTCACATGGGGCATTAGACGGTTATAAATATCTGCTAGGCGACAGTAATTACAAGTACAGATCAAGGACATGTTTATCTGTACATTCCAAGTCTGCTAAAGAAAGAGTTGCTAATTTGAGGGTTTTCGGCATTAGCAAGACATTTAAGGAAAATATGGAAAAGTTTCATTAGTGAAATGGTTTACAATCATGATGGACTGATTCATCCATCCATCCATGCATCTTTTGACCTCTTATCCTGGGTAGGGGTTACAGGGGGACCTGGTACCTATCTTAGGCAGTAGAGAGCATAATGGTGATGTATCCCCTGAATGGGATGCTAGTCCGTCCCAGACACACACACAGTCATAAGCTACGAGTCATTTAGAAATTCCAGTTCCCTACAACCTCATGCCTTTTGACTGTGCAAGGAAACCAGAGTACCCGGCGGAAACCTGGTCAACACGGAGAGTGCGTGCAAACTCCACGCACAGAAATGAATTAGGATTTGAACCCGCACCACTGGCGGTGTGATGCAACAGTAGTACCCGCCATTCTATTCCTGTAAAAAGCAGTATATGTTTTACCCTCAAATCAAGGTAAATCATTCACAGTTAATGAATTAATTTGATAGTGGTACAACATTTAAACCGCATGCATACCAAAATCGTCTGCATTCCTGGCCCGGTTAACTGCAGCATATTTGCATTTCTTTATCATGACTCCACTTGAAAGTACGGGACACTGTCCAGCACAGTTTTTGACATCTTGCTTCCCCCATGCTGACCTGTTCAGTTGTGCTGGGTCTATATTAGACCAAGAGTTGTTCTTCCAATGGAAATCTAAGTCTTGAAAAGTTAAGCGCTGGAAGATGGGTAGAAACCCCTCCCATTCCTTTTATAGCTGTTTCCTTGTCTGGGGGTGTCTGAATACAAAGGTATCAACAAGAGTTGTTCTCCAGGCTGCCAACACAGAGAGCCTCAAGGGCAGCTGATAAGGAAAGTATTCCCAGCATCTCCCTCTATAAATAATATAGCACTGCTGCCCAGTGAGGCTTGGACTGATCCATGGTGGAAATAGTGGCTACTGTAGGAGCAGCAGGGGGAGAATTATCGTATTGAAGCTGCTGATAGATCCTACTGGAACTAAATACACAGGAAGGGCAAAGACACCCAGGGTAAAAAAAATACCATTTGGAGTTTTGATTTGCTCAAGAATGATAAAGACCAAGCTCCCAAAGACAGCGGAGAAGCCCATGGTGGAAAAGGACTTGGTAGACCAATTCGGGGAGCAAACCCTGGATTCTGTTTCACGGGACGGTCTCAAGGAGCCTGAGGCGAGTGCCCTGATGATCCCACCCCTAACAGAAGAGTCTGTCCCAGCGGAGCTAGTATCTGCAGAGATTGTTCCTTCTGCCAGAGATGGGGCACCCCCTTCTGAAGGGACAACCAGTCTCATTTCTGAGAAACAGCCAGGTGTTCAGTCCACAGAGGAGCAGCCTGTGTCCCTTGGTGAAGAGGCCCCAGAGCCAGAACCTGAACTCAAAGGCAGTAGGCTTCCTTCCGTTCTGCATACGTGTTTGTCTGCGGATGAATTCCTTTTGTTCTTAAAAAAACTGCATTAATGGTATACTCTCAAACTTCATGCAGTTACTAATACGAATTATCAATTATGGTGCAAGCAAAAAGAATCTGCAAAAACCAAGAAATTGCTTACCATCTGTCAGGCAAGCGTATGATAATACCTGGCTTCTATTTTTGTCTGTCTTCTACAGTACCTTTAACTGCCATTTTGAGAAGGAAAAATGCACATTTCTATCAAAATATTTTGACGATGCAGACATTCATTTAGTCAGGTATTTGCATTTGCAGTATTCTTTGGTCCTCAGCCATAAGGAAGATTTTTAATCTGCACTAATTACTTTTCTTGCGTAAGTCTGACACCTTACCTTACCTAGTGATGTCAAACTGGTGCAGTTCTGGATTTGTTTAGCTACTTGGACAAAAAAAAAATCTGGATAGCCTAATAATGATTTTCTAGTTTTATTACCTTCAGATATTAAGTTTTATGCAAGTAAATGTAATGCTTTTTGAAATACATGCTAGCCTGCATAGTGTGATGAAAGATGAAATATTAGCGATTAATATTTATATTGGGCATTTTGCCTAGGTGCTGTGAGATTCAGCAGTACATATTTGGCCTCCTGGTCAGGAAATGACCGGCCTCCACTTACCATCAGCACAAGGACCACAATGTTTGTTGACATTCGCGTGCTGAGTCTCCCTAGTTATAGTGTATCATCTTTCTATGAAATCACAGGTTTATACTGTAAATGAGCAGGCTGTCAAGAGTTTAAATTAGTCATTATAAAATGTCTCAGGATCTCAAGGCCACACAAATATATTAAGGAATTCTGTGATGAATACCATTTTTATGTAGTTTGTCCAGTCCAAAATCTATTATCCATCAATACTTGCACATTTAAGTGATGAATGCAAGTTAAGTTAAATTGTATGTAGTTTCAGTATGTCAACATATATATTATCAGGAAATAAGGATGACTGGACATTAACCAGAGTGACTTCGATCGGACTTGAAGGCCGAAGTAAAATGTACACATTATCAGTTTTGCTAATGCAATCTGACAGTAGCTTTGAATTAGTACTCAGTAATTTTGCTAATCATTAACAATCAGTGGTTCAGTGACGAAGCTGTCATTCCCGCACCCTCTCCCCAGCTCCCACCAGTGAGCCCATTGGCCTGTGCATAGAAGACATCAGTGACACCACCATTTCCCTGAAGTGGAGAACACCAGAACGCTTGGGCTCAACCAAACTCGAGGGCTACGGAGTCGAGTACTGCAGAGAAGGATGTGAGGCTCCACCGGCACTTCTGTCAAGATCTCAAGGATAAACTGTAGAATATGACTGTCTTGACTGTCCCTGACCCCACTGCTCCGAAACTGTGGTACAGCCGACAAGTGGGTCCCGGCCTTCCAAGGATTGACTGAGCGCACCTCTGTGGTCATCCGGGACCTGCCCACAGGCGAGAAGATGCAGTTCCGTGTGCGTGCCTACAACGCAGCAGGCCCCAGTCCCCCTGCCACATTGGCACAGCCTGTCACCATCCAGGAGATCATGCGTGAGTCTGCTGCAGCCTAACAATTTATTAGGGTTCCATGGAGCCACAGCTGATCAAGTTGGCAGTTTTAAGTCAAGGAAATGCTGCTTATTAACTCCTTTAACAATTTATGTCAAAACCTCTATTGTTTTATATATAATCTAAGGTTAGTTTACAATACCATTATACTGAAGGACTAATGGAATGTCTTTCCTGTATAATTATATTCACATACTTATTCTATGCTTGGAATAATTCCTATATTCTCAAATGTAAGTACTTAGCATAGGTGGAAAGCTGTTTACATATGGAAGTCCCTCTCAAACCATCCACTAATTGTTCTGCAGTTACTTTGCATGCATGCATACTGTAAATGTAAAGAATTATGTTGGATCAACAACAATATCAACCTTGATTGTAGAACGGCCAAAAATCTGGATTCCTCGTAACCTTCGCCAGACTCTGATCAAAAAGGTTGGAGAGTCTGTAAACCTGGTGATTCCATTTCAGGTAAATAACCAGTTAGCCATTTCCCATGCTGTAACACAATGCATACTTCCAATATACTGAGAACACAGGAAACAGCTTAGCTGGACTTGCTGTTATTGTCGATTTGTGGAGTGTAATGGGTTTAGCATCGCTGAAGAAGATCTGCAAGTTTTGTTGACAATGACAACAGTTTCTTCAGTTTACTTTAATCCTACACTGAAATCCCTTACCCACTCAAGGCTGGGGTGTATGTATTGTAATTAATTATGTACACAGTATTTTTACTTGCCTCCGAAACCTTAATGATCTATGAGGAGCACATAAAACAAATTATCTACTGATGTTTGTATCACGCAGGGAAAACCTCGACCAAAGGTTTCCTGGACAAAGAGTGGAGAGCCACTCGATCCCAAGCAAGTCAACCTACGAAACAGCGACACTGACACCATCCTCTTCATCCGCAACGCTGACTGCAAAGATTCAGGGAAGTATGAGGTCCAGGTACAGATTGAGAATGTTGAGGACACTGCCAGTATCAACATCCAGATTGTCGGTACGTGTCACAAATCCAAAAAACAAGATAATAAGCTCTATTTATATTTTAGTACGATTATTTATTTATTTATTTTTAAATATTTCAAGTTGTTTCAGGCAGTAAAATGTTCTCACCTGATTACTGAAGTAAAACCAGGCCAAAGGATTGAATTTAACTTAACTGTTTTATGTACATTGTCAAAAATATATACCAAACAATTCTTAAGATCCTACATGAAAAAAAATCATCCTAAAAATATTAACCATCAAGATGATGAATCAAAAAATGTTATTTTATGGAAATAGGAGAAGGGGCGAAGGGGAAGGCTCTGTAGTGGTGCTGGGGACATAGGACCCCTTTGCACCTGCTCACTGTGTCTGGTGGTGTCTGAACTACCCAGATTTCTGTTTGTCACTCCGTGGAAGACAACAGAAGTTAGATCAAGTTCCAGAAAGGAATCTAGAATACACCTGGCACAAACCAATCCTTTTTCAGGGTATCAGCTGAAGTGAAATGTCCATATGCTTTCGACCAGGTGGCCATGGCCTTTATGGTCCTTTATAGACTAATGATATGGCGAAACACTATGACTTTGAACTGAGGTACAGCATGATAAGCCTCTTAGACGAGGATACCATCAGAGCTACTGTTGAGAAGACCACAAAGAGTAACGACTTTGTAGATGGCCAGGAACAGTATGAGAAGTGTTAGTGTTACAGAATAAAAAGGGTATTTTCATTGTCAAATACCACAGCAGATGACTATTAGGATAAACTGAATAACCCTGAAGGATGTCACTGTATCTTCTAGACTTCCCAAGCCCCCCTCAGAACTTAAAAATTATGGACATATGGGGCTTCAATGTAGCTCTGGAGTGGAAGCCACCTAAAGACGATGGCAACTGTGACATCACAGGCTACACTGTCCAGAAAGCAGACAAAAAGACAATGGTGAGTGTGGATTGCAGAACATCATACGTTTGTCAGATCCTTTGGCTATAAGCCAAAACCAAAAAAATGTATGTGTGTGTATACAGTATATACACACATAGTTGTCTCGTGCCCTGGCCTTTAAATGTCCAGAATGTTGGAAATGTTATGCAGCAGTTGGGGGGGGGGGGGGGGGCTACTGCCCCCCCGGTGATTGGGTGGGCCCATGGTCCTCCC
>JAACJT020000016.1:14733396-14753207 GCA_009936485.2 Gymnarchus niloticus | reverse complement strand
CCCCCTCTGCTACTTAACTGACCAGATCAATATCCCAGAAGTTTAATTGACTTGATGCTGTACTCTGATTAAAAAGCTTTCCTTTAATTTTTTTGAGCAGTGTATATTTGTTATATTTATACATTTGCATGATAACATGCAAAAGAGGCATACTGTACATGTGAACATGGGATTTCAAACAAGCTAACTAATAACTATTAATAACTAATAACTGACTAATAATAGTAAGAATGCCTGAAAGGCTGGAAATGATTTGAGGGACCCATATATACCCTGGTAATGCTGAGATAAATGAAACACCAGAATATTTGGTCCTTCCTTCTTCAGCTCCTAAAAGCTGACTGTTTTCAAGGAAACATCCATTACAAAGAGGCAGAAAACTGCACACTCTGAAAGAACAACAATTTGCCTTATTTCTATTGAAGCCATTACACAGGCTGAAGACAAGTGAAGACAAATGAGCAGGGTAATATCATAATAATAATAATTACTATTCTTAATAACCCAGACATTTACAAGGGGAAGCAATATAATGACTCAATTCTTAAGAACAGTACTAATATTTTAGTCCATGAGTCTTCCGACCTCTAATTCAGATTAGATTATGGGATGCCAGTCAATCATAGGGCACATATACACACACTTAGAAATGCCACTTAGCCTCACTGCTTACCTTTAGACTGAGGGAGGAAACCTGCACCTCAATGGGAGAACATGCACACACAGAAAGGACAGACAGGATTTGCATCAACGCCTGGGGCCATACTGTCATAATCTAGTTCTTATGGTGGTGTTGCTCTCCCCGTGTTCTATGGGTTGCTCCAGTTTCCTCCCGCAGTCTAAAGACATGTGGTTTAGGCTGATTGGCATTTCTGAATAGCCTGTAGTGTGTGACTGTGCCATGTGATGGGTTGGCACTCTGTCCAAGGTAGCCCCACCTTGTGGGAAAAGCTCCAGAGACCCAGCATGGGATGAGAGGTTTGGAAGATGGATAGATTACTCTTATATTCAGTGTTACTATTATTGTTTGGGCTCTGATATGTCATGGAAAATGAGTTTTCAATATTCCGGCAGTTAATTTTTGACATTCAAAATAACACATCACTTTGCACCTATCATTGTCATTAATAGATCAACTAAAATGCGGTTAGCTTAGTTTTATTGATGGAATATATTTAAATGGCAGATGGATAATTCAACAAAGAAAGTAGTAATTTATTGCGAAGAAAAAAAACATTTAAAACCAGTGGCAGAATTTAATGGAGTATAGCGCTACTTTCTATGTGGTTTTCATAATCTTAGTGGCTTTAGGAATTATTTTGAACTGGTCCTGCTTGACAGATGGGTGATTAGCCCTGGCCATCAAATTGTACAATTTGTGCATTTAATTTCAGAGTTACTGTCTCCCAGCCTAAAGAGGCATAACTTGCATTGCAGCAGCCCAGCAAACAGGGAATGTTACAGGTACGTTACAGAAACATTAAGAACGCTATGAGAACGTTATTGGACGTTGTGGGAATGTTCCCTGGTTGCTGGGAGGTGGTTTGATTTCAGAACTTCTGTCTCTTAGCCTTGCCTATAGGGGGTTAACCATTTTGGCCAATGTGGCCATGTTAACAGTATAATTTCCTGCCAAGGTTTATTCCCTTAGTCTTATCTTTCCCAAATTTACCCATAAGGCAGTGGAGACTCATGGAGGGCGGAGTGTTTGTTTACCTATTGCATAGTGGCTGGATGATATCGATGATGACTACTTCCTATATAAATAACATCACTGCATGACTGTAATGTAGGCAAAGACATCAGAAACCAAATGAATGGAGATCAGCCTATGTTGAATATCAGTCAATAACAGAGGGTATATATTCTGACAAAAAGATATTTGTCTCATTTTTTATGGTCCAAGACTGAAATCAGTTCCTCAGTTCCTGAAATATAACCATTTAATAAAGGCAGTAAACCACCTGACATCATAGTATATATGGCCTTCTACAACTCGTGGATTTCCTGGAGTGTGTATAACTGCCAGACATGTTTGATGAGGTAAGTAAAAATATTTTCAGAAGACATTCAGTTTCAAACTTCTATCCTATGAGTGTATTTTTCCATGTGTGATTGGCACAAGGTATTAGTTGAGAACATTAACATTGAACTCTTTGAAGATTGTAAAAGTATTATGAATGCAGTTTTGGAGGAAAAAAACAGAACATGGCACTCTGACAGACTGTTGAAAATTAGCAGAATATCCAAAAAAGAAAGTTCTTTTTGAGGCTGAAAAATGTTTTATCCAGAACAGCATGATAATGCATTTCAGTCTCAAAGAAATCATTTAAATGCTCCATCAGTGAAACACTGGACACCTCCGTAGACCCAGGGCTTCCAAACTGTCAACTTTATTTTAATCTTACTTTTTCACCTTCTACCTGCTTATCCTCATCATGGTTGTGGGGGGCCTGGAGCCTATCCCAGGCAGCATAGGGTACAAGGCTGGTGTACACTCTGGGTGGGCTGCCAGGCCATCACAGGGCACATGAACGCATGGGTTATTTAGAGACACCAATTAGCCTATTCAGGAGGAAACAGGGGTACCCAGAGGAAACCCATGGCACAGGGGAAAAACACCACAAGCAGAGTTGGGATTTGACTCTCCGACCCTGGAGATAGGAGGCAACAGTGTTAACTAACAAGCCACCAAGTCCTCCTAGTCTTAATCTTGCTGTTCTTAAGTATAGCAGACTTTTTAAAACTTCTTGCTGTTTTTCCTTTTCAGTGATTTCATGTATGACAGGAATGATTCATATATGTAATATGTTGGGACAATTCAGGTGAAATATCTTGTATATGGTAGCTCAACACAGGGCACCTTCTGAGAATGCCAATATGTGTGCCCATGTTCTTACCCAGTACACTGCTTGAATCATCTGGAAAGTACACATTTTCTTCTACAGATACAGATTTGAACGATTTACGCAGAATTGTTTCACTTTGGATTCTTTTGCTGAGAATCCAAACATTTCTTCAAGCCAGATAGCAAAGACAATACAAGTGATTATACACCCACTGGCCAGATACTGATATACAAAAACTCCCACAACAAATCTAATACAATATACGCAATAAGTCGTATTACTTTGGATACATAAGACATGACACCTGTTGCAAATAATTTAACTGTATGAGCTGTACCTATAGAACTGTACCAGTCATATAGTTTAAACAGAATTAGGGATTAACTTTGAATTTTTAGCATTTACATAACTTTTTATGAAATATCTGGGATAAGGTTCTGGAGAACAAATCAGGGTTGGGTTATAAAAAAGAATCCCAAACTATGAGCAGCTAATGAAACATTGACTATACCTAGAGAAGACCGCCCACGAAAATTGGGTAAAGAGGGCATTAGGCAGCCAAGCTGGTGAGATCCACAGCTAAGGAGGCAGAGCTGTAAACTGGGCACGCCACAAAGCTGGGTGAGAAGAGAGCCATTGTGAGAAAGAAAAGCCCATATGGAACCCTGCTTGGAATTGCCTAAAGGCTTGATAGAGACCTACCCCCAGAGAGACCAACAAATGTCTGATTTGTGGTTAATATTTGGGGGGTGGGGGTGAATATGTTTACAACCAGCAAATCTCTGATTTGTGGTTAATATTGGGGGTTGGGGGTGAATACGTTTACAATCAGCAAATGCCTGATTTTTGGTTAACTTAGTGACAGATTAAAAAATAATTAGGATCTTCAAAGTGTTCAGTATGTTAAGTATGTCTTAACTGATAAAAAGCCCAGTTATAACAAATTTTATTCCAGGTTATAAAACTACAAAATGTTGAGGAGTCCAGGTTGGGTGAACGCTTACACAAGGCACTCTCTGTCCTCTGGGTTTATTTCTTTTGTGGTTTAGTTAGACGTATGCATTTTCTAGGACAAGAAGAAAAAAAAGACAAAGAAACATTTCCTGCGGGTTTCAGGCTCATTGTTGTAAAAGTTTTAATGTCATGTATGCGTGGGTGTTCTCATTCCCTGCCCAAAAACGGCACAGTTAAGTAAAGGCTCACATCAGAAGGCGTTCTGTAAATGCTACGACAAAAAATGAAGACGTTTTCCTGTCCCTTTGGCTATGCCTGTGAACACCATCTGTCAAAGTCTTTTCATTGCCATGGCTAGTAGGTCTGCAAAATCACTTGAGGTTTTTTGTGTTTGTGTAATCTTCAGTACTTAATATTTGATTTATACAGCTTTAATATTTCTTCCCAGTATTAGCATAATTTGAAACAGTATTTCCAAAGAATATCAGTGCAATCCGAGCTGCTATCAGAGTTTATTGTCAGAGGAGCTGTTGCTCAAAGTTACCGTACTGTTGTTTGTCATAGTCGATTAAACTCAGTGAGTCCTGAAACAAAGGACATCTTTTGTTCTTTATTAAAAAGGACTCCAACTGTAAACCTTGGTATTGTTCTGGAAAGACAAAAGAAGCAGCATTGCTGCCAAGTAGAAAATAATTAACATTCAAAGGCTCAAGGATCTCTGATCCTCATGCTTCCAGCTTTACACCTCATTTAACCAGCAGAAGAAGACTGGGGTTAACAGCAGGTGAGAGGAGTGTGTGGAGAAAAGGAACTATCAATGTGATTCAAGTCACAGTAGGGTATGTACTGTTTCAGCTTAACCAAAGACCCACCCTAGTATCAGCAGCACTAATTATAGTAGATCTTATCACTTTCCCAGTAAATATCGGTCATCTATGCTAGAAAGATTTACTTCTGTTTTATGCTATATTAAAATGTTCACACTACAATAAAAAGAACATTTAATGTTTTTTTCTTCTATGGCACTACCTAGAAAGGTGCTAACCGCAAATTATATATAAATATTAAAGCAAATCTGTGTCACACAGCCGGCAGGTGTATGCATATATGGATATTTTCAACATTTCACTCACCTGGGACACTGTTCCACTCTATTTAAAATGCTCCCCCATCACTGAGATTCTGGAAAAAAAAAAAACAAAAAAAAAAAAAACGCCAGGGTACCCAACCTTAACAGCAACAGTCCTGTCACTCTCACAGGCATTTCCATGAAAAGCCTGGGGAAACGTGCTGAGGCGCATCAGCAACATCATTCCAGAATCCTTCAAGCCCCCTATGATTCACCTGTCGCCCAAAGAAGTCTGTTCACTGAGCCCTTGAGCACCTGGACAAATGGAACATTTACTTATGCTCTTCTTGTATTACAGCTCAGCTTTCAGCACAATCAGACCTACAAAGCAAGTCGTAAAACTAGCTAACCTCGGTGTGCCCACCCTCATGTCCCACCCACAGACTACAGGTAGTGAGAGTGAGTAATGGAGTTTCTCTTGCACTAACCCTCAGCACAGGTGCTCCTCAGGGCTGCTGCATAGGCCCCAAACATTTCTCATACTGCACACATGACTAGTGATGCGACAAATGAGGCTAGTGGGTAGGACTATCCAGTAATCAATCAATGTTGGGGCTAATTGAGGCTGTAAAACCCATGGTGGGTGGGAGTAGCCGGAAATAATGGTACTTTGGGATACTCCCACACACCATGTGTTATGAAGCCTCCTTTCCCCCTTCACTACACATGACCACTTGTCTCTCCTTGAGCAAAACTTTATTAAATTTGCAGATAATGACACTGAACTTGATTTGGTTCACAACAACAGTAAACGTTCATACTGGTAGCTGGATGGTGACCTGACACAGTATGGGGAGGAGAACTACCTTGCCTTGAACATCAATAAGACATAGGAACTTATCCTGGACAGCAGAAATCAAGCTCCCCCCCCACCACTGCAACCTATGACATCAAAGACACTGACGATGAGCACATTGACTCCAATGAGTTCCTTGGGCATACTACATTTTAAACCACATCAAGTAGACACAAATACCACAGCCATGGTCAAATGAACACAACAGTAGTGCCGATCCATCTGTTAGCACCTGAAATGGTGGCCTGAAGAAACAGGTTCTAGAGTGGATCAGTTGAGAATTCCCTCATCTTGGAAAGATCGTGAAAAGACCTGAAGCAAAAAAAGCTCATTCTTGGTAAGGTCTGCTCACCATGAAGTCTGTGTTCATTAGCTGCTGTTAACGCAAAGCGCGGTCCGATATTAGAGATGCTCATCGTGTGGAAACTGCTTCTTCCCTTAGCGTGAGAAATATATACTCAGATGTCACAAGCATGAAAGCCTCACAGCCCACAGGAGCAACATCTTCTCTTCTGCAATAGGACTGGTTGCTAGAGTCATACAGTTAACATATCCCAACCACAAAAAACAGACACATGGCTGTGGAAGAATTTCAGGGACTTCTAATGTCGGTGAACATGCTCTGTGTAGAACCATGTACGATATTAGTAAGTCTCACACATTAGAACTGTTCTCGGCTTGTCACTTTAAAGATGTGTTTTAGACACGTATATTTGGTCCTATGGTTCCATACTGCACATACACGTGTACTGTGCTGGTCTGTGTCTTTGTTTATGTTTATGTTATGTGTAACATATGTAATAAGGTACCTGAGTGAAAAGTAGCTAATCCTATCTGTCACCTTTTACCTCTGATAACTCTGAAATTATTCTGATGAATCAGCTTGGAATTTAGGTGTCATTTTTGATTCTAACCTTTCCATTACTCTTTATCCAAAAGGGACTACACACAACCCTAGTCACCTATATACCAGTAAAGAGTGCAGGTACTGTCAGTGCCCTTAGCGTCATTTAACGACGTTGCAATAATAAATAATCCGTTCATATACTTTTCGCATGATTTCATTCACAAATTCTGCGAAGCTTCCATTATGAAACAACAATTCTACTTTAGGTGCTTCTATTTACAACCACATGGATTGGCACAGTTTTCCACACGGGAATTCGATTCATCTCAACGTTTTAGGAGAATGCGGTGAGCTCAAAAGCGAAAATGGAATGGAGATGAAATTAAAAGGGTTTCTTCCAATGTTTGTTGTGCTACTGAAATGGCAGCAAAGATCAAATTTAATGCATCACCTATTTCTAATATCTCATTTTATTCCGATTTATTCCCCTTTCCCTTTTTATCTTTGTCAGAAATGATAATGTCATTTTAGCATCAGCTGTTTACCTTTAATGCCTTTAATTTAATTAACTATTAACGTTTTCATACCTTTCATTCAATCTGCGACGCAAAAATGTAACGTTATTTAGAGTAATAATAATAATAATAATAATAATAATAATAACAATAAGGAACGCAGATATTATTAGCTGTAAAATAAATGAAGATATTTAATTATAATTTAAATAAACCAGAAGTGCTGTCATGTGAGGATGCTTCCCCGGTCTACCATAGTGAATACCGAGACTGAAGGCATTGCATCACTGCATCTTGCCATTGGTTGACATCCATCCTGGATGAAGGCAGTAAGCGACACAGATGGTGTGAGAATAGCCACATCTGTCTGCTGCACCTCAACAAAAAGGTACCATTGAGCTGCAGAGTGGTCCTCCAGCCAAGATTAAAATGCATATCGCCCTAGGCAGCAGATAGTTGTGAGCGCAGCCTTTTATTTCTTCTCATCCAGGTTTTCATCGCGCCTGTCTGTCTGGATTCTCCAGCCAGTGAAGAAGATGGCTGCCATGAAAATTTTAACATGCACCGGATTGTTTCTAGCGTTTTGTTCAATGGCTTTGTTAGCCATGGCCATCTGCACAGACTACTGGTATGAGACGGATGCGAGAAGACACCGGGAGCGGTGTAAGAATTTTGCCAGCAAAAGGAACGATCGGGGATACATCTATATTCCCAGTGTCAATCTTCCACTACGTATGGCTCCAGAGTATATTAATAGGAAAGACAAGCAGGACATGAAGCCCAATTTCTTGGCTTCTGCTGCTGCAATGGAGTCTCACTGCAGCCGACAATTTAACTCAACCATCTCCGGTTTGTGGAGAAAGTGCCACCGTGAAGGCTTTGACCTGGAGACTGAGGATCTCATCTATAAAGGTTAGCATCTCTGTAAATTATGTATTTTCTGGCCTCATGTAGATGTGATCCGATGTTAGGCAGTTTATCCTAATGAAAGGATGTAGGGTTCATACACCGTTCATAAACACTCATAGAATTATTCGTATTTATCAAAAAATGATCATAAACAGTATCATATTCAAGAGGGGCTCAAAGTTAGAGAGAGATGTTATTAGCGGAATAATTCGATTAGACATTTTTGCAAACTGAATTTCTCTGTTTCAAACACCTCCCTCACTTTTTTCATTCACCCCCGTTGTTATTAGACATGATATTCACGGGGAAATACGATATTATATTAGCAGGTGACAAACCATTACGTTTACGAGTTAAATTTCAATCGTGTGTCGCAAATGCATGAAATATGAAAGAAAAGGGCTAAAGGACCAGCCAGACCCTGGCCATGGTTCTGATTTCAGGCGTCTCTTATTTCCTCTGCTTGCATGCTGGGGATGGCGCTTGTTTCCATCCAAGTAACAGAATAAGGCAGCAGACCGAGACCAGGAAAGCCGACTGTATGTCCCGGGGTTTATTTCATTTTCCACGTTCGAACCCCCCTCGAGTTTCTGGCTCCGGCTACATCTCTGTAATTTGAAATTCATGCATCAATAATCTCAGTGAGACACACACTTCTGGTTAAGATGTCCAACGTAGGAAGAACCCCGTCATGTAAGCTCCATGCGGGCTAAAATGAAAACGGCTATACTTTAATAGTATTGCTTTTAAAATTGTAAATTTGTAAGTATTGTTACTGTAATATTTACCTGAAGGTATAATGTGACAGTTGTAGTATAATTGTCATTACAAATATGGCTACATTCATGTACAGTACTGTGCAAAATTCTAGCTAGGTAAAAAAGTTTAAGGCCAGTTATCAGGGCAATAAGTCTACACTTGCTAAAAAAAAGCATTATTTGATGCTGAAATGTATTCAAATAAATAGTAATACAACAAAAACAGAAACATTCTCCAACATGTTCCTGATACCTGCATGGTTGAATGGCTAGAATAACATAGCTTGGGTTCCCGGCCCTCTACCTCAAGAGCACCTCGGCCATTCTGTGTTAAATTTTACCACTGGCTTAATTAATTGGTTCAGTTATCCATGGGTAATTAATTTTATGAAGTGTTGATTAGCCGAGCAAGAAGTACTCCTAGTTGAGTTCAAGAAATTCATGGTTATACTGGTTTACTAATTTTACTAATTTTACACTTGCAAATTCTGAAGTGACTTAAGGAGATGTTTTGAAATATGTAACACACTTTGACTAATATAAAGTCACAGTTTACCACCAATATAAACGTAATTTTAATGCAATTTTCTTTGCCTGCCTAAAAGGTTTGCATAGTACTGCATGTATGTGTGTAGCCCATCTTAAAAATTGACTTGTAACGAAATACCTATAACTGTATAATGCATTATTTTTAACAATACAATCAATATGTTGATTATTGAATGTGAATGATGATGCGCTGAAGCAAGCAGTTCAAATTTCCACGTATCACGATATCGTCATCTGTGTTGTGTAGCCTCTGAATTTGTCATTGAAAGTCGATATATTTGGGAATGGCAGGCTTTGTTTCCTAATTTTGGACAGACTTTATTAAAAATAGCAGCATGTTGTCATATAAAATACTATTTGAGAAATAATCTTTATGTTTGGGAGAACAGCAAATAGTATGTGCTATCATGACATACCAATCACCCTCAAAACATCCCTGGAACATTTCATTAGACCTACTACCAATTCAGTAAATTAAAAAAATGAATGAAACGAATACATTTTGAAGTATATTTCATAATCTATGATTATTTAATAAAGAATGCATTATTTCAACCTTTACTCAACAATAATCAAGACTTTGAACGATATTATTAAAATGGTTGTAAAATCAAGCAGTGTTTATTAGGCAAATAAAATCAGAAACTGAAATACATTAACAACTAAAATGAAACCGTAAATGCTAAAAACGAGGAAGTTGTGACTTCTCGCCACTTCTATGAATTTCAGTCAAATTACGGTTTAAGTCTGAATGCTAATTTTCTTATTTTTTTTCTGATCTTAGTTATGATATCATTACTGAACAAGATGACAATTGACTGAAAACTCAGATGTTATAGTTTGACAATTAACAGGACCAAAATGCAGTCTACCATGCAGGCCTCTGTTTTGATACATGTCAGACTGTTTGATTTACAGTACGCTCAAAGCAATCAGAAATTGGGAATTGCCAAATTACACGACTCTGTTGCTAAGAAACAACGCAGTGACACTAATACCTGAGTATATGCATCCTGGTTGAACAATGGCCTCTCCCCATCCAGGGTGTAGCCCTGCTCTGGGCCCTGTGGTGCCTGAGATAAGCTCCAGACCCCCATTTACCCTGGATAGTATATCATGGTATGCATTTGGTCAGGAGGTTTCATTGCATATGTAATTATTCCAGAAAGAATCACTTGAAGGTACATGAAAAACACACACTTACTGCACAGTGCATGTATATACATGACATACATGTGATCCCAATCAGGGGGGCTAGAATATGTTACCTATAGAAGATTACATAAATGAAATAACCAAAAAGTAACCTCATTTTGGTATTAATGAGTAAATATAACAAAATAAATGTAAATAACTGTAAATAACTTTGTAAGCAGTGGAAGGGCATGAAAAACATGCAGTAAACTTTTGAGCAACATTCTGCAGTGGCATTTCAAGTGTTGGGGTTTCCTGTACTTGATTATGTCACAGTTGTTAAGTACCGATGGCTCCAATCACCACTCTCAGTCCCGTATTCTGCTGGTGCGACACCAACATACACAACAGATTTGATCAAGCAAACTCTGACCTCACTGTGGCCTTTTCAGTGAGGATGCTATATCAACATACAGCAGTATGTTGATACTGACTCTGCAGCAGGAGTGGAGTCTGATGAAGTGGAGAAAGGCTGACTCCTGCAAACACAAACTATGTAATCTAATAGGTGTAGTGCTCCCTTGGACAATGTTAGAGCAGTAATTAAAATTCTGTGTCATTTACAATTGCCAGCAGTTTTCTGGCAGGCTTCTTAATTCATAGTCTTCAGTGGCCAAGTGCTTGTCCTGATGGGATGACCTGTAACGAGAAATGACCAGAATTTCACTCAAAAACTGGCATCCAATACTACAGGAAGTTGCAAAAACCACTGCAAACATTGCAACGGAATACTTTGAACACTGCAATTTAACGATCGTCTTTGTAGCTTCAGTAACTTTAATGAGCAGTATGTATTTGGTTGTGATATGCCCTGCAATAAGCACTAAATAAGAAAATTACTTTTAAAGAGAGTGCCTGGTCATTCAGTCGCTTATACCAACCTGTTTTTATTATGGGTTATTAAGTGGCAGGAATTCAAAATTATTCATATTACAGTATTTCAGCACAATGCTTTGCATTGCTTTCGTTGCCTTTTCATTTTTATGTCTAATTCGTTGAATGAAATTGAATGGGAAGAAAAAAAAAACACTGTAGTCACACACACACACACACACTCACACACACACACACACACACACACAGAAGACAATGTGTACATTAAATTAAAGGCAAACACTGAGGTGAATATTTCATAAGCTAATTTTAATTGCAGTTGAATTCTGGATACTGTATTGCATTATACATTACTATATTTTGTTATAACATTCATCATATTATTGATAAATCCTATACAGATTGTCACTCTAATTTTTACACAGAAACCCCTGTACATCTTGAAATCTTATTACACTTTAATCAATGAAATACTGGATGCTGTGTGATGAACATTGCTTAAGGGCATTAAGGGCAGCCATTGTGTTAGACAGCATAACTCAGACAAACTTAGTTATAATCACCCTGCACTCAAAAACAACATGTCCAATAAGAGTTACACAACTACTTGTCAGAATAATAAAGCTGAACAGAAAATGAGTTACCAGTGTTTTTAAAATCTCTTGCATTCATCGTTATCTTAATTGAAATCACCAGTGTCGCTTTGCAGCATGCAGCAGAGCTACAGTAGAGAAAAACTGAACTTCACTGAACTTCAGATAACTGAACACAGCTGTGATTCTCTTCTCTCGCCAAACCATGAATTTTTGCAGTAACTCAACAATTTACCAGTGAATGAACTTGCAACCTGGGTAAATTCTGTTTCCATCTCATCCCAATGTAAGGACAGTGCATTCAGCTACTGTCTGCTGACTCAACACTTCTTTGCCAAGAATACCAAAAAAGGCAAAACAACCAGCTATTAATAAATACATTACCTTTTATTATGGAGGACCAGTGGTTGTTGGATTTCTGGAAAATGACTGGTAACAATGGAAGAGATGTTGGTGAAAAATAATTACATTGTCACAATGTGTCCTTGTCCTGTCCTCCATTTTTTCCACACAAGAACCAAAACGCTGAGTGAGCCTCAATTCACCCCCCCATAGAGAACATTATGTACAAGATTTGAATTAGGACTTACGGTCCTAATTCAAGACCATAGCTTGCTGTAGTATTGGTCGAGTCAGTAGTTTTTAGCCATTTAAGGAAGTCCTGCTCAGTAAAAACACTGTCTTACGATATATGCAGAAATCCCTTGCAATTTCAGTTAACGAGGTATACTATGGCATTTTATATATTGTAAATGAATTATGTAAAACTCAAAAGGACCCGTCTAGTCCAGTTGCAGGAAAATGAACCTACTAGGACTTCACCTCATTTTTCTGTGCTATATTTACAGGGTTGATTCAGCGCTGCACACCAATAAAGTATCATTACACCTCATCTATCCTCCCACGGAACCTGCCCGTCAACATCACCAAAACAATCCGACAGGATGAGTGGCATGCACTCCGTAAGTAACAGAGATGACAAACAGCCAGAATCTGACTGATTCCTGCCAGGGGTCTCAATGATAATGAAATAAAGTAGGAAAGCTGTTTTTCAGCATTTGTCGCAGGAAAATCAAAATTAATTCATTTTCAAACAAAAACGTAATATACGGTAAATTCTATTCACATGATATGCAACCTTCAACTGCTATGAATGTAACTAAGCAACACTGCCTGGCTGTGGGCACCTCAGATAAGATGAGCACTTTCAAATGGTTTTCTATGCTAGGCGGGGCTTGTGATATAGTTATCGTGAGCAGACAGAACATGACATCACAGAGTTCCGGGCACATGACTTCTTACACTGGGACCGATTTCTGTGCAGACCAAACAGGATTAGCATAGTGCTAACAGTTTGGATGCTAGCCATGCAAAGTAATGAAAATTATCTCGATAAATGGCAGGAAGGTGAATCCATCCGGCTTCTAGCTGCTTATCCTGTCAGGGTTTATCCCAGACAGCAGAAGGACCAAGGCTGAAGAACACCCTGGATGGGATACAAGTCCATCACGGCGGAAATACTTGCACAGTCAAACACTACTGGGAATTTAGAGATGCCAGTTAGCCTAATTGCATATCTTTGATCTGTGGGACAAAACTCGCTCAGCAAAGGGAGAACAAACATGCCGTACACCACTGAGATCCAAAGCTCTAATCCCAGAGGTGTGAGGCAACAGTGCACTCCACAGTAATATCCCAAATTGTATCAGTTTGTGTTTTAATAAAACACATGAATATTCTTAAGTCTTTTAGCATTATGTAAGATGTGACAAGTTTTCAGCATGTCAGTCTTTCTTCTATGATAATTAAGGCAAAACTCTCAGTTCAGCAATGCTTCCTGTAACTGACAGTGATGCACAGGGACAGTTTAAGACGCAGGATAGAAGGGGATGTCACAGGGGGTCCAGAGACTCAGACAGGATTCGTGTTCGTTCTGCCTCGCCCCCGGCTCCTCCCCACACGTCTGCAGACCTGCGCAGGATGACGGCCGGTTTCATCGGCATGGCTGTTGCCATCATCCTGTTCGGCTGGATCATCGGCTTCCTGGGCTGCTGCAACCAGCACGATTTAATGCAGTATGTAGCCGGGCTTCTGTTCCTTATGGGAGGTGAGCACCGCTCTTTCTGCACCCTCGTTTTGTCCTTTGTTGAATGGTTACTGAGGTTGGGTGACTTACTCAAAATTGACAGGAACAATCCAACACAAACATCCACTCCTACCTGAAATTTGAACCTAGAACCATTTTAATGACCATTGTGCTTTATTTCATTTAAATCTTCGGTTTGTTGGGTATTTTGAGGTACACACTGCCATAGTAATTTGCTATTGTAAACGTTATCTTCCAAATATGCTTAGACAGGCCAGCATGACAGATTTAAGGAAATTCCAAAACGCCCATGCAGTTATTTTTAGATAAAAAAAAAAAAAAAAAAAAAAAAAAAAAATCAATTTTGTGATGCTTTTGTGGTTAGATATCCTGTCTTTCCAGAAGTAAGTCTTTTTTTGTTTGTTTTTTTTACCGCCCAGGAAAACAGCTCGAGTAAAATTGCATCCACAACAGCCCAACAAAACCATCCCATGAGCTATTTATGTCTCTCCACAGTTGCATGCGGCAACCATGTGCAGAGCACGCTGTGCAGGAATCCGTCCTGTGTGAGGGCTCGGGACAGCTTCCACATAGCTGCCAGAGAGGCAGCGCCTTGCCAGGCTGTCTGCATGACTCATACTCGCTTTTCAGTTACAATGGGGGTAGGCGCTTTGAAGAGGCAAGAGGGAACAGGTCCCCCCACAGGGCCATTTTAGCGGCGATGGCATACACGGGAACATATAAATCAGATCTGTACCTGTTCCCTGGCATCCTCACAGCCAGGCAAGCCCTTCACAATAAGAGCACAGTCCCACACATGAATGCCTTGGCTTCCCGAGTGGCACTGTGAGGCCTCGTAACTAGAGACATCTCCAAGCCACGCATGTAGGGTACGCTGGTTCCAGACTACCAGACGTGGGCAAATGACAGATGGAGCTCTTCAGATTGCTCAAAGTTATCAAATTTCATTCTGAGTTTCCCGAGCAGAAGGTCATAGGAATATTCTTTTCCTGGAAAACATATTTATAATTTAAATCTTTACCCCTGATTCAATGTTTTCTTTCTTTTATAAAAAATACATTAAGACCAATGCAATTATGTGTAAAGTAGAAAAACATGCAAGTTTTTCATTTTAGCTATTAGCCAAGTATACTTGTGTGTTTTCCATTTTGTCTCACCAATAGGTACCTGCTGCATTATTTCCTTGTGCACCTGTGTGGCTGGAATCAATTTCGAGCTGTCCCGTTACCCACGGTACATGTATGGATTACCTGAGGATATCAGTCACGGCTATGGTTGGTCCATGTTCTGTGCCTGGGGAGGACTGGGCCTCACCTTACTGGCTGGATTTCTGTGTACATTAGCACCATCTCTTAGTACGTCCCACACATCGGTGCATAAGTCCAGCCATGAAAACGGCACTGTGTGACCGACAAGGAAATGCACCGAACAACAGAGGCTTCTGTTTCCTCCCGCCTCTTTAAGACTTTCATGACCAAGGGATCGGGACATAAAACAAGTAGAAAAATCACAAGGACGATGATATAGCTCTGAATTTGTTGGGGTACAATGTTCAGTGTACTCCAGACTGGATTAAAAGACATTTTTAATGAGAATTACAGTTAAAATGGTGCTCACTTACCATTTTTGTGTGTTTTTACAGGATCTTAAAAAATAAAGCAGTGTTTTAAATATGGATAAAAGGCTGAAGAATACTGTGACAGCATTTTTTTCCCCCAAAATGTCCTTTTAGTAGTTAATGGTAATGTGTTATTGCTCGCAAATGAACAAGAAAAAACGTAAACTATGCTGACATAAATTTAAATTGTTTCAAATATTTTATGGACAAGGTCATTCTAGAAAGGAATCGGGGAACTTCTATAATTTTGCCAAGCCCAACTCTTGCACTGAGAATTGACTGGAAGTAGATGATCAAGAGCACATATGAAGACTTTCACCCAAAGGAGACATCAGACATGGAAAATGACGGAGTTGAATCAAGAGAATACAAAGCTTCAGAGAGAAAAACTGCATCTAGATGCTATTTGTCAGAGTGACTGTTGTGTGAGGGATGTCTTTATGTCGGTTAAAATGTCAACTTAAGCATAAAAGGTTTATGTAAGGAAGAATAAATCATACTTGAGCCAGTTTGACATTAAATGAGCATGACCTTGTTTCAATTGTGAAAGTAAAGATTAAAAAAAAAAAAAAAACATCTTGTTGTTGCCCACTCCAGCCAGATTCTGACAACATGTCTGCACTGAAGATGCCATGTAATTATTTGGTGAAGAAGGAAATTTGTCAAGCATTAATGCCAGTTGCAGTCAAGGTACCATATGGTACAACTTTACTGACAAAAGTGTTGCCAGCTTCTGTCAGGTATAGCAAGCTACACCCAATCAGTGAAATAATCCTTTTGTACTTCACAAACAAAATTTCCCATCTTGCTGTATCAGACTGACTCTTACAGTTTAACGATCAGTCAGCTTGAGATGTGTTGTTACAGAGCTCTTGTATTGACACAAAGCTTCTAAGAAACGGAACATCAATGTTAGCTGAAGTCTAAGACTTCTTTCTTAAAAGGGATAAAGGTCAGAAGATGACAGAGGAGAGGAACCAAAAACTCTGCAGCAAGGATTTAAAAAAAAAAAAAAAAAACTTCTGGGGGTCCATTAATAACTGGCCATCCATCCCCTCAGGACTGCTACCATTATACAGAGCAGGGAAAGATACAAGAACATTATATATTCAAAGAGTAAGTTATAGTCATGTCCATCATTTACAAGGCTAGCCATCCAGGCCTTACATAAGCCAGCTTGCATTAAGATGGTTAATGACCCCCAGGATCAGTCTGCACCTACAGTACAGCAGGGAGTCCAACTCATCTCTAAGGATAAGAATGAGACCTGCCCATTTTTTCCCCAATTATCAGGGGTTCCATTTTCAAGTTAACATCTGAAAATCAGATTCATTTTTAATTTGAATAAATTCTCGTGTTATTCAAGACATTTCAATTGCAAAAGGTCAGTTTTTGAATATATTGACAATTTTGAAATAATTAAAAGCATTTATGATTAAAGAAATATATATGCACTGAATTTATAGTGATGCACTGAAGATTTTAAATAATTGTTGCCACGAGAGGAAGACATTTGGAGAACAGTGGAACAGAAGATGAGGACCTGGAACTACAGCACTCTGCAGACATCATCTCAAAACCACAATATCTATACTGGTCAAAGCTGATGGTAGGACCTTAAAAGGATGTACAGTAACTTGTCAAAAATGGAGCTTAAAAAGGCACCAAATTGCTTTATGCAGGTTATAAAGCTATTTAATTTTAGAAAAGAGAAAACCTAGAATTTAGACCACACATAAGAATCCTGTTTTAATCAAGTGTAAGAGCTGACTGAATTAAAACAAGCCCTAATCCTAAATCCATTGTGATTTTTTCATGCATTTTGTATCAGTAAAAAAAGCAGCACATTTAACCGCATTTCTTAAATTATTCCTATTCATCTCTTTTTTTTTTTTTTAACATAACATTTGAATGCAAAAAAAATCTAATTTTAAAATACATGCATGATATTTTGTATTTATAAAATTTTAAGCACATTAAATCTCTGAAATATCAGATTCTGATTTAACAAACATTTTACTCAAAAGGTACCATGCAAGAAATTCCAGCCTAATTTACTTTCATAATATATCCATGAAGCAGACTCTGGGGAATTTTAAAATACTCATACAGAATATTTCAATAGGATCAATATTATATAAATTTTAAAAACCGAGCAAAACAACAAATGTTATATATGAAAAATTTTATTTAAATTGTATTTTTAAAAAAAATCTTAAGACAGAGCTTCAGGAAATTTCTGGAACACACCTTTAACAATTCTTTCATCTTCCTTTATTCACGTCATCACATCATAAGCTCACCTGCTGGGAGTACACCAGCTTATCACTATATTCCACTAAGACATAAGGCTCATAACCCACACCCAAACTCAATTTGTCCTCCATTGGCCCTTGGTGATGTCCGGCTGTCTAGTCTACTGCCTTTGACCAGGACTCATGTGTATTGTGGCAAGAATGGCAATAGAGTCAACAAAATACACCACCATTGTTTTTTGGGAGGGGCATTTGCATACGCCTATTACAGATGCATGATAAACATCCTGTGCGCACCAATTTAAACCCTGCAAGAAGCACACAGCCCAAAGATGCACAACATGTTTTTTTTTTTGTCGTTACAGCAAGGTGTTTCAACTTCATTTACTGCAACACCTACTGTAAAATATCGGCTTATCTTACATACAGCTGAATGAGATGAGGGCCTAGGAAATGCCAATTTCATAATCATGAACATTAAAATCACAAGTCTTTTTTGAACAATTAGATGATTGGTAAGAAAGGATGTTGATGTGAAACTATATGGATAGAGAGAAGAGAAGAACAGGAGAGCAAACAAAATCGACTACACAGAACCTATACCGATTATTGAAGACCACAATTAACTGCAAATATGCTACTTTACACAATGCTTTATCAAGAAGCACCATGCTATTGTATTAATTTATCTGTGATTATGATACAACTCATTTTGTAAAATAGTCTAGCAACCGTTTGACAGGCCACTGTGAATTATGATCTAATTTTGGAATTTAATACAAGTACAGCCGGGTTTAAAAAAAAAAAAAAAATAGAAAACCTTAAAGACTGATTGCTGCTCTATTGCCAAGAATACAAAACTATGAAGACATACCCCACAACAGGAGAGGAATTTTCAAATCAAAAATGAAATTCTATTGTTAGGAAAGTTTCTGTCGTATGCGATCAGCTGTTAAATTTAAATTGCACTTCCGAAGAGCTATGATTAAATCTTCAACGTTGGCTTTGGCTCCACACATTTTCCTCCATTCCCGTACGAGTTCAATCACTTGTTCGTGTAAATTGAATGGGTACTTCTCCCTTATGTGATCCAGTTTAACGTCAGACATCCCAAGTTTTCTCCCAACCATCCGCCACTCCTTTCCTACGTTGTCTGTGAAGACTTGTTCAGCGATATCCAGTTTTTCTGAAAAACAGCAGCATGATTTCCATCAGGCATAATTTAAAATCGACGTACACAGCATGTAATCAACATAAGTAGTCACGCCAAAGCAAGTACGAGTAAAAACTAAAGGACTTTTATTTTGAAAAACCATCGTTCGCAATGACTATAATTTTGAAACAATCTAAAAGTGTGGCATTTGTATTAATTAAGTTTGCCTATCATGTCTTCTTTCCTCTAAAACTGGATTTCAATATAAAAACAGGGTTTCAATTTAAGGTTTATATACCAATGATTATGCCAATCTGGTCGTTTCAAGCCGTTTCATCTTTGAAGACTGCAAAGTGTATGCATCAGTTACTCAGTCAGTATGATATTTGACCTGCAGTAGTGCCGGTTAAATATTTACGGTTTAAGATAAAATGCAGCCCCATTTCCATAGACAGGGAATTAAAACATATTCTCTGGCACTCTGTAAACTAATATTAGGTTTATAAACAGTACTTTAGCGGTTTTACTTTCAACCGTGCAATAAAGCAAGAGTAATGCTTTTCATACGGCCCAACTGAAAGACTGAATTGACCACCGTTCGGATAAACAGAGACCATTTATTATTTATGCAGTATGCCTGGTACAACTGACGGCCTGAAGGGGATTTCTAGCGCACAACTGACGGCCTGAAGGGGATTTCTAGCGCACAACTGACGGCCTGAAGGGGATTTCTAGCGCACAACTGACGGCC
>JAACJT020000016.1:14671150-14732455 GCA_009936485.2 Gymnarchus niloticus | reverse complement strand
GACGGCCTGAACGGCCTTTTACTGCATAACTGACGGCCTGAACGGCTTTTTACTACATAACTGACGGCCTGAACGGCCTTTTACTGCATAACTGACGGCCTGAACGGCTTTTTACTACATAACTGACGGCCTGAACGGCTTTTTACTACATAACTGACGGCCTGAACGGCTTTTTACTGTCCTCACCTTGCTCTTCGGCCTCAGGTAGATCTCCCTGCGGCCCCGCCGAGTGTTTCTCGAAGTCTTCCAACATCTCCAGAAGATCAGTTCTCTTGATGTTTTTTAGAAGGTTTCGCAGATATTCTGTGTTTCCCGCTCCTATCTTTTGCATTTCGCGTAGGTATCGGAAAAGCTGTAAGCCGTTATGAATATTCTCCAGTTTCTTCTTCCCGATGTCACTACTGCACAAGAACTTCATGGATTCCAAGTCCTCGGTCTTCAGACCTTCAGATATTCGCAATAGTACGGGGGCAAATGGGTCCATTTTTGTTTGTTTGTTTGTTTGTTTGTTTTTGTACCCCAGGAGAAACTGAATATAACAAAACCCCACTATTTCAAAACTTAACTTTTGCTAACTTTGCCAAAGTCGTGTTCCAGCGAAGATTTTCCGGTTTTCATTTTACTTTCATTTTTACCCGTCGGTGAAATGCTATGAAAAATATAGTCTAGAGGAAAAACAAGGAATAAATGTCAATTAATGGGTTTGCTATAACAATTTGTCTAAAGTTTTCCATTTATCACGTGGACACTCACTTCCTCGTAGAGTTTCTCCTTGTCGACGAAGCAATTCTCTTAAAGAAACAGCATCCTTATATGATCAGTGACGACATTAACGTGTGGTTCAAAGGTCCAACGCAAGGTTACGTTTCACCTAGATGGGTGGCTTTTAAAGTAAGCGCGACATGCAGTGACGATCTCGCGTTGTCACGGGACAAACTGCTCACATTAGTATGCATACTCGCCACCATTGAGAAATGTAGTCTATTAAAAATTAACTAGGAATTAATATACAGTAGGTAACCCTGAGGGAAATGAAGAATGTTAAAAACGCAATTAAAAAGACAGATACCTAACACCAAATCGGGAGGGAATGTTTCATATTCCCTCCTGTTTGGTGTTATGCAAATCCAGGGTAAATTAATTATCCCTGACTTCGCAAGTATAGACCAACGAAAGTTATGAAGCATCGTGGGACTGATGGAAGAAAGCAATTTCCGTTTACTATTGCTGACAATTCCTTTACAGATACCGGCAATTTCATTCTGATTTTATGTGTGATTCACTTACAATTTGCATTAATTGCACTTCCTTGTATCTAAAATTTTCCATTGTGTTGTTGCTCACATCAACTACGTCATTTACAGTAAAGGACTTCACCAACTGTACAAGACTCAGAGTGACTAGATAAAGTTGGAAATCAGATAATATGCACTTGCCTATGTCAGCAGTTTCTTTTCTAGATAAATACTATTTTGGCTATTAATTATGGCTGTTGTTTACCAGTAGATTTCTTTCGCTGGATATATAGCAGTAGTTAAGGTTTAGTCCTAATTTAAAACGCAACCAGTTGAAGTTAAATATGAAGTAATGAAGTGAAATGCAGCATTAGTTAAATGGATTTTCAAATAGCAATTTGAAACAGGCTGTGTAGGGAGTTGCAATATGTACATGTGAATGCTGTGGAGGCATTTTTTAGGTTTGAAACAAAAATCAGTTTAGTATGCAAAGTCATGCTTTAACTAATAGATGACTCACAAAAAAAAAACTAAGAAACTCAAAATTGTCTCAACTTTTAATTTTAATATCAATTCAAGAAAATGTAACAATACAAGTATATTTATACGTGATGATAAATGGTTTTGTAGATTTTTTTGTAATTTTTATCATGCAATTTTCTTGTTTCTTGTTTCAAGAAAACAAAACTTGTGTTTATGTTGCAGGTAAGCACAGGTTTGGTATATATTTACAGTCCAATATATCCATATATGTAGCATAGCTGTATCTTATTTAAAACGTACCTTTTCAACAAAGGAATACTTACAGCAAAACAGACAGAAAGAGATAAACAAACAAAGCAAGTTTTGGAATAAAATGAAATACCACCAAAGTAAATCTGTAGTCCCGTGAGAACTGTTAAGTAAAATTAAGCACATGATTGACAAGAAGCGTATTGTGGAAATAGCCTGTAAACGGTACCATTGACAAAATATGAAAAGGGTATCAAAACTTGTCACCACATTCAACAAGGCTGAAAGAGAAAATGAGACCAGTGTTAATCCAAAGTTTAAGGCTCACTAACAAGGAATAAAAATGAATTCCTCAGTAAAAGCATCACCATTTTTTGCTGAATACGGAATTATAATAATTAGAATTTTCTAATTCTAAATTAGAATTAATTAGAATTAGAATGTCTTCAATGTATACTGGTAATATTTGTAACAAAAAAGCCTACAAATTTAAAATAGATTCCCTGTAATGTATTTTTTGTACAGGGAATAAATTAATTCCCTGTAGTGACCCTGATTTAACAATAGAGGGAGCCCTCTATCACTGAGTATGTTATCACGAGTATGTTCTGCCTCAGTGTACCCATTTTTGTGCTGTAATTCAGTGTGAGCTTTAACTTTAACATTAGAAGATTGGGCTTTTTGATGAATGTACATTGACCATAAAATCAATCTGACATACTATTTCAAGAGTGCATGTCTTCAAACATGTTTATGGACAATAAGAAAATGCATGATGTGTGTTTAAAAAGTATGCTTGTATAAATACATAGATTTATATTTAGACAGACAAAAATATTGTCATAAATAGGACAAACAGCATACTCATCAGGTGTCAGCATTAAGTTTTATAGAAAGGAAACATTACTCTTACTGTCCGGATTCTGTACAATTTACTGAGATTCCAGTTCTGTGATGTGCAGTGAGCCAACATCAACTGGCAGTGAGATGGAGGAAATGTAAGACCGAGTGAATGAAGTGGCTGTCAGTCTTGTGCCACTTTCACTCCAGTGGATTCTTAGGAATATTCCAGAAAGACTGCTATAAACAGTGTAGCTGGGCCATGTTGCAGTGCTTGCCCCAGTCACCCTATGTTCTGGAGGTTCTGTGTTTTGCCCTGTTCCTCTTTCATGAAGAACTCCACCATTTGCTTCTTCTCCTCAAAGATGCGTATGGTGACCTCCTTGGGGATGTCTGGGATCAGCCAGTCTACGAAGTCACTCATTAGCGTGACCACATTCTGCGGGGATAAGTGATGAACATTCTTGGTATTAAAACACAGATCCTTATAACCAAAGCATCTGAAAGAAGGGCAGGCCCCCGATTTAACGTTTTTTTTTTCATATTCCAGATATGCTCAATATTTGTTACCACTGAAAGTCAGGAGAAACTGAATTGTCCCTAAAATGAGACTAAAAAAAGTTTAGAACAATGTGAATTTACGATGGCTATTATTCTGAATAAGGAAAATATATATATTTATATGTTTAATATGCATGAAGAATTTAATGTTTGCGAGATCCTAAATTAAGGCTAAGTTCAATTCCATACACTGCTTGCAAAATAGTCATTAAAAATCAGCAGCAAAGTCATGAACAGCCGTGAGATTAGCATTTATCTGAACTGAGAAGGTCTTCACCTGGAAAATAATAACAAATGCCAGTCGGGCAGCAAGGACAGCCCAGTACACCTTGGAGACTTCATATGGGCTCCGGGACCAAGGGGCCAGCCTGTAGTCTTTGAATCTGAGGTAGGGGGTGTTGAAAATATCCCAAACAAGGTTAATTTTTGCTCATGTTGGCACAATAATAATTTATAGTGCATACACAGATGATTGAGATTTTACTATAAACTTATATTTCTAAGTGTTAGGAATTTGAGAACAGAAAGTGAATTTAATGTCCTCAGACGGGTAACATCCCCACACATACTTCAGGGGGTGAAAGGAGTAAGCAGTAGTGAGACTCATACCTGCAAATGTTCACCTGGTAGCCCAAATGAAAGGGCTGTAGAGGATCGGTACCCGGCTGGAAGTGGCTGACGTTGAAATAGGATAAGCTGTGTTCGACAAATCCGTGCATGGTGCCATCCGGACTGTAGCCATACTGATATACCAGGCGCGGGATGAAGTCCGACGTGAACGCAATAACAAAAGCCTAGGGAAGCCAAGCAGCCTTTAAATTACACTGCAGAAGTAATCATTTAACAACAAATCACGCGACAGTTCAGCCGTTCAAGCTTTAAGAACCATTAAGTGTCTGTTCTGTTATTCTGCTCACTTACATTCACAATAACGGCCAATTTGCTGAGTCCCCTGAGAATATTATACCAGATACCTAAAGAAAAACAGGAGAGGAGGTGACTGCAATGAGGCTTTCACAAAGCACACTGCACTGTTTTACTGATTTAAGGCATCGATATTATAGGATGCATTGATATTAAACAATGACTATTAAATTTCAGATGAAAATATTAACATTGCTGTTACATGCCTAGCATTATTAGAGATGATAGCCCTAGAGTAATAGGTAGTGTAAGACACCCGATGACCCCAGGTTACATCACTGATGATGTGTCTAGGCTGCACTGCAAGGTGTGTGTTAAAATCAGACTTAGACCATGGGTTCATGGTTCTTGATACCTCTAGTGAAATTCTCATATATATATATATAAATATTTATATCAACTGTATACAATACTGTGCAAAAGTCTTGAGCCACCCCTCATTTCTTCACATTTTGCTTCCAAAGAGCCAAACTTGTATTTTTTTAATGTAATCTTGAGGAATAGTTCTCCAGGCTTCCTGAAGGACTTCCAAAGTTTTTGGCTCTCATTTTCAGTCCAGTCTCTGTACCTGACCAGTTTCAGAGGAATGTTTTTTTTTGTTTGCTAAGCCACACAGTGACCCACGTATGAATCATTCAAGCATAACAAAGCCATCTAACTTAAGGCATGAACCAGTGAAGAAACAGGTGCAGATGATTACAGATGATGTTGCAATAAATCACTGTACCTATTATCCCATTTTCTTAGCAAAATATAAAGAAATGAGGGGTGGCTCAAGAATTTTGCACAGTACTGCATAAGTCATTTAAGTGTGAGTCAGTTAAGCAACCAAGTTTAGGTAATACAGGCTGCTGAGACTCTAACATCAGAATGCATGTTTCCAGAATTATAAAGAAAAAAATATATATATATATGATATGCACATCTTTTCTGGAAATTTAAGGCATAGCATTAAGTTAATTTATTGAATTGTAAAGAATGAAAGAGAAACAAAAGAAAAACACAGCATTGATATGATTTAACAACGGCAAACCACCTGTCACGGTTGTTACCGGACAAGAAGTTGTAAAGCCATAAGACTAGGAGAAGAGATGAGGATGCAAGTACAAATAGGGTTGATAAACAAGGATAACAACTCGTAACAAATCACCAGGCTCTGCCTTGAACACGAGTGAAAAAATAAGGCCATGGACTCCAAGAAAAACAAGGTGTGAACAGGATAACAGGGACATACAAGAATGGGAAGAGGACTGGCGATAACTAACAAAAGCATAGCGAAAACATGAGCAGAGATGCTGACTTAACAAGAGACACAGCTGAAACATATAAGGGCAATCAGGGCACAGGAATTGGCAAGCAGAACGAAGAATCACTATGGGTAAACACAAAAATCTGGTCAGTACTCCAGGAACCCAGAGCGCTAACGAAAATTGACAGCAGCAAAACTATTTAAAATGATTTGCCTTCATTTAAAACCTTCTCATTTAGTGAAGCTCTCGTGCTGAAATCAATGCTCAGAATGCAAATCAATTACAAATGCGACCTTGCTACACAAACATCCTTGTAGAATGCATGTTGATAGATTAAACTTAAGGCTGCAGGTAAAATTATAGCCACAGTTGTGGTTTGGGTACGACAGAATCATACCGATGTCTTTTGCCCTCGCGGGCACCGGTCTCCTCAGCTCATAGACAAACTTCTTGGCATCTAGACGGATCTCTATGACGTTGTTTATCAAGGCAAACAATGGTGCCAATGGGAAGGATGCGACAAAGAGAGTCACAAACCCAAACTGGATAACTGCAAGCAGAGGAATTATACCAAAGATGTAAATAACATCTAAAACATAGTATCATGTTTATATCTGAACATTCCTGTTTTCTACAGCTCTAGAGGTCATCTTGAATAAGAGGACAATAGTTGAGTTCATCACTAAATGTGTTGAATATATTCATATAAAAACTGCTGACAGCGAGTAATTTAAATATTCTCAACCCAGGAATATAAAAAAGGCATCAAATTATGCTTGTTACCTGGGCATAATGTATATTATATACATTAAAATTAAACACAGAAATGCGATGTCTTCTAGCTGTATGTGCATAGTAGAAAGTGCTTAAAAATGTGTGCTATGTCCAGATGTGCGACAGGTCCCCCTAACTCACTCATCTCCATGTATTCAGGATTGAGCCCGGCGAAAGGCTCGAGGAAGTGGTCCATCTCATAGCGCCTCAGATGATTCCCGAATTTGTCCTGTGTGTCAGCCTCTCTCTTTGATCTGCAGTGTTTTATCAGCTTCTTCAACTTCCTGGTGGGGGTCACAGTTACAGTACGTAAACAACCCAGTGTTTCTTGACGTAGCAACGAGAGCTACGTCAAGAAACACTGCATTCGCTTGAGACGGAAGGCTGCATTTTGAGAACCGTCATACTGTCAAAAAACCCACAAGCCCTGACAATATAGAAGCATGAAGAAAAGTGCCTTGAGATCATTATAATAAGAACAGGATTAGCAGATTGTTTGGCACATTCTTTGAGCTAGCTTAGTATCCGACTTTGTGGGAGTGTACTCACGGGATGCCGATCTCAAAGAGGTTGTTCTGGATCAGCTGTTTCCCCAGCATGATGATGCTGAGCTGGATGCACAGCTCCATCAAACAGCCCGTGTGAGCACACTGAGGGAGGAAGCGACCAATCACATACTGTATATACATGTACAAGAGCCAGAAGCAATACAATAACCCGACTGACTACAATAATCTATACAGTCAGGAGGTGGGACAATGCAGGGTATTAATGGACTCCCCTGAACCAAGCAAGCAGTTCAATGAGTCAGAGCTGCTGCTGGGGAAAGTGAGGTTCTGTACCAGGGCCAAGTGGCACCACATCTAAGGTGCACAGGAACTCATTTTGAGCCTGTGGAAGATTCTGCAGGTCATCTGGAAGCAGAAGGACGAACAGTGGAGAGTTGGCTGAAGGGGTTTGGACCCGAAACGAGGAAAACTCCAGGCAGATTGATTAGTTTCACTTCATTTTCCTGTTAAACGAAGAAGCCAAGACTGACTTAGCTACAAACACATCAGTTCAAAAGGTGGTTATGTCAGGAATACCAAGGGGTTTGGAACACACTGGGGTGGTGGACAGCAAATCAAGGAGCCCAGGGGAAAACCAGGGACACCTGTCATTGCTTGGCTTGACCTTGCTAATGCTTATGGCTAAATGCCACATAGGTCTGTCCAATTCACTCTAACAAAACACCAGGTCCTCAAAAGAATGAGAGCACATCATGGATTACTATGACAACTTCAGGATAGGCTGGTATATGAGGCTGGCACACAGTCGAAGTCAGGATAATCCCAAAGGGTACCAATTCGGTCATTCCATTTTCCCTGGCCAAGATCACACTCACAAAGTCTGCAGATGGTAGAGGCTCCAAAATAAAATCTGGTCAATGACAGTCACAGACATGGGCATTCATGGATGACCTGACAGTTGAGATAGTCTTTAGGTGGATTCTACAAGGGTATCGAACTAGAAGCTGATAGGAGGGCATTGAATCTGCCAAAACCTGCCAAACCCACGTCATTGCTGCCGAAGAAAGGAAAGCTATTTTGCCTCATTCTGATTCAACATTGCCGGCACCATCATCTTCCTACTTCAGAGAAGTCAATTAGAAGCGTTGGCAAGTGTTAGATAGCACTCTGAGGGATGTGGCATATATACAAAATACCTGCGGTGGCTGGAAGCAGTGAACTAGTTAGGCTTCAAAGGTCAATTAAAAGCATGACTATACCTGCACAGGATTCCTCCCGGAATCTTGTGGCCTCTTCTGGTACACGAGGTACCAGTCTTTCTGGTTGAGTACTTGGAGAGAAAGGTGTACGGCCATCGCAGGAGATGGCTGGGTATACCATGGAGTTTGAACAACTCTGCATTCCATTAGGATAACTAAAGTGCAGAGTTGTTTCGTAACCCTTAGATGGGCATAGAAACAAGCTGAAACTGCTGCTCAAATCTTTCAAGGAGAAACTCAAGGTGATAAGTGTGAAGCATTTCAGTTCTGGGAGTCAACAGACTCAAAGGTGACCAAAGAAGAGACTGATGTAAGAACAGGGAGAAAGTGGCAAGCAGAGATGGCTCTCCAGCAAGCTGAAATAAGGCTTCATCACAGCAGACAGAAGAGAGTTGTTGTCGCGAGGCAGAAAAGGGTTGGGATCCATTCCAACCCCATTCCAACGTCCCACAAAATGAACACCAGAGGGAGGAAAGAGGGCCAGCTAGTCCAGGAGGAGGTGAGGGCAACGTTGGAAGAACTGAGCTTGCAGAGCGGTGAGAATGAAGCAACGGAGTACCTGGACCAGATAGAACAATGTACTGGAGAGAATGGCAAGCTGAGCTGAGCTATGAAAGGCAGAGCAGCTAAGGATCAAGTTCCTCATCTAGGCGGTGTTTGATGGGCTTCCTAGTCTGTCAAACCTCCACACATGATGCAAAGTGGAGGCATCAGTTTGTCTGCTGTACTCAGAGCAGAAAACCTTGGAATATATCCAAAGTCACTTCTCTGAAGCACTAGGAGGGTAATGATACTACTGGCACCGTGATCAGGTCCTGAAAGTCATTGCTTAAGTCATCAGCATAGGAGTTGTAAGGTGCAGGCCAAACCATCCCTCCAAAAAAGCCATCAAGTTGAAAAGAGCAGGGGAACAGCTAATATCTGCTGGGGAAAAAGCACATGGAATATGAGCTTTGGCAGAGACTTGGCAGCTGTGGTTAGGACTCAGAGAAGCAGTTGAGGTTCTCCCAGTACATTTCAGTTGCTGCCTTAAGACCAGATGACATTGTTCTCTGGTATGAATCCACCAAGAAAAATTATCCCAGTGGAGGTAACGGTTTTCCTGAGGGACTATTTGGATGAGGCCTTAGAGAGGGAACTCTCCAAGGATGAGCAACTGGTCAGCGAATGCAGACAAGGTGGTTAGAGATCAAGGTGCCTGCTTTTTGAATTGGGATGCAGGGGCTTTGCAGCCCCATCTCTGGCCAGAAACTTCAGTTTATTGGGTATTGAGGAAGAGGAGGCATCCGTAAAACTGCCAACGTAGACGAGAGGGCCTTAAGATGGCTGTGGCTCAAGAGAGGACTGTGGGTGAGTTGTAGTTAATTTGCCATCTGGATACTAGCTGATGTCTGATGAGCTACAGCTGGGTCACCTGGAGGAGGGTATATGATGATGAAAGACCTGAAACACCTGACGGCATCACTGAAGACGTGTTCAGAAACATCAGCCCATGTTTTTGCTCACTTGGTTCCATTCAAAATATAACTACTGTACATATGTATTTGTAATGCAAATATCCTCTCATTCTGTAATTCCCAGTACACTGCGGCGATGAGAGAAGCCATCAGTGGTCTTTTTACTATCAGGAACTTTGTAGCAATTGCAGATCATCTGCACTGCTTTATTAATCTAACCTGCTACAATCACTTAAAGCACTATAACACCTAAGAAGAATCTAAGATTTTAGACTGAGATTTAAACTTTATTGATCCCCGTGGGGCAGAATTTCTTTATCCAGTAGCACTGAGAGGGAATACAAGTAAAAATAGGATAAGTGGAAATAAAGGATAACACAAGTCGAATTTGTAAATACAAGAAGGATAACATAGTAAATAAGGAACAATGCACAGAAAAACAATGGTGTTGCTGTTAATTGTTCTTTAATAAAATGGAGGTGACATTTTACCTCTTCCATCCGGTATGATCTGAAGATATAGAAATACTTCCCTGGGCGACCAATGAGCCTTTGAAAAAAAAAAATGGGTTAAGAATCTCGGCAGAAGGTAGAATTTCAGCAATATTTCTTTTTAACATATCCATGCGTGCCAATGGCATAATTTACATCTAATAAGCAGAGGGTCAAATGTATACATTGACATATTTAAATAATCAGGGATGATTCAAATCAGGAAATGCAAAGGTACATCCCAGGCCAGAGAAAGGCTGGACACTCACTTGCCCCTGAAGAAAGCAACGTAAAATATTGGGGTGAATGAATTGAGAAACTTGAGGATAAAATTCTTTATGATCAGTCTCTGTTCAAAGCTCTTGTCAGTCTTTGGTACCTCTGGGGGAAAAGGAAAAGTGCTTTAAGGCCTGATGGGTAAAGCAGATTTCACTAACTGAAGCTGCTGTATCAGCTTTGCACAGCTTAGTCAATTAAGTTATATTAGAGTATTAATCATTACTGTACTGCCTAAACGGTGGGACTTAAAAGCATGTTACAATAAATTTTGCTTTTTCACACCAAAATTAGCCTCATAGTTAATTCAGCTTAAATTGGCTTTTGTTAAACCACTGTCTTTCATGACCGTTTAAACTAGGAAGCATTTCTGTAACATATCAAGAGCGACTGAGTGGCAACAGAAGACACACTGACCTAGAACAGTGAGCCAGAATGCAACTTTGGCGTACACTTCATCCAAGATGAGGATGACAATCAGATTGATGATGACAGCCGTGGACTGGACAGTGAGCCGCACGTTGGAGCGGGCTGTGAGGATGGAGCTCATCTGCAGGGCGGCTTGAGTAGTCACCCGGTAGATGATAACTCCAAATACGATGGAGAACGTCACGCAGAACTGAGGGGAAAGGGAAGGACCATGACAGGAAGAGGCGATGATGGATGGCAGGCTTCCCCACAGAGAACACTTGATGTGTTAACATTTGGCTTTGTGATTTTATAACACAGAATTATGATTACACATATCAATTTACAGCTTCAAAATGGATTAAATGTAAAGCCTTACCATTAGCAGCATCATGGCTAGGAAAGCTATATAGGCTGGATACCTATCCTTCCATGTTAGCTTGGCAGGTTTAGTCTAAATAGAAAATAAATTTGGAGGTCAGCAAAATGACAGAATCAAATCACTTTTCATCTTCCTTTGTTTAGGCTTCATGATTCCACGAGCATCGCCACGTAAACGTTTATTTAAATGAGCCTTTTACTGAAATGTGATCATTTAATCCCAATCAGGTGCCATTTCCATATAGCAATGCATATTCCCACTTACCTCTGCTCGATGAGGCTTGCTTTCCCGCCTCTTTTTCTGCTTGTCCTTCACTCTGTTCTCGTAGTCGGCCCTTGGGTGATCCTACATGAGATGTGACACAATGCTGGCATCCATCCATCCACCGTAATGACTGCTCAAAAAAACGTGACTGACTGTACCATTATCACATACAGGTTCTCGGGCATTCAATTCAGCGTTAGTTTCCATACGGGGGAGTCCCAGTCACTAAAACTGTCAGTGCATGCAGTATTGTGCCATTATATTAAAAAAATGATGCCAATCCTTTGTTAACCTTTTCTATAAGCCTTGGAAATGGCTGAACAGACGAAGCAGCACACTTTCCAGGCAGCGTGACACTGTTCACAAAGGCGGAATGTGGCAGATAGTGAGTGATTACTGGAACACAGGAGCAGCCAGACAACCACACAAGAAGATAGAACTTACACTGAAGAACAAGGGGTTAACCGTGTAGCGAGACAGGCCCAAAAACAATAGGAAGTTATTAACGTCATAAATGGTGATTTTGTTAATATGAGCCAAAGGAGGAACAAGACAAAGAACTGGAGACCCCTGTATGATTGGCAGAGAAATGGCTAGTTTCGAGTATGAAAAGCAGTGAGCCTGGTTAGTCTCGGGGCACTTTCAAACCTTCAGTGATTCCTTCAGGAAATCCAGATGAAAACAAAAGGAAAACATAGATTAAACTGCAAATCAGTATTCCATTTTCTTTTGTCAAGTTCTAAGTATTCCAGTCTGAGATGTCCAGTAGTCAAGTCTTCAACTGCAAGGTTGCATGACAAAAACATTTCATATTTTGTAGTTATTTATAGAGAAGTTAAAAGCATGTCGAATTTTAACATTTTTTTACAAAACAAGTTATTTACTTGAATTTATTTACAATCACATGTAGCAGGATCTAATTAGCCAGGAAAGCAATGTTAGAACCTGAAAACAGCCAGTCGGGCTTGCAGTGAATCTTCAACTGAAGGGACAATGCTTTGTGTCTATCACGTTGAGTTATCATAGACATTATTTCAAATGCCATCCCCATTTCTCTGTGCATAACGTAACAAACTCACCTCCTCCTCTTCGAAGTTTGCCATGTCCCACTTGAAATTCAGCCGCATTTGTTTCCTCTTCCAGTTTTCCATGAAGGTGGTCGCTACAAAAAGATGCCAGCATCGCAGGAAATGATTTTTCTGTTTTGTCCGCATGAAAAACAGACATGACGAGTTGTACATTTTCCGTCCCCATTAGTATAACAATCTCAACATGCTCTGAAACATTTCTTAAGAATGTAATTGGAAAACCTGTTACGTAACTGTGATAACTGATAAATCATTTAACTGGATGGCAAAGTGGGTATCGTTGCTGCCTCACACCTTCGGGGCTAAGGCTTCAAATCGCACCTCCACCCACGTTGGTGTGGAGTTTGCATGCTCTCCTTGTGTCACCCAGGAATTCTCCTGTAGTTAGGCTAACCGGAGTCTGTAAGTATGCCCCCTGTGATGGACCGGCATCCTGATCAGGGTGTCCCCCTGCTTAGTGCTGACAATGGCCCCAGCTGACGCCCCACCTTGGTGACCATGACAAGCCATTGTAAGCGGGATGGAATGATCGTACATACGTCATAAGTGACATAAACTGTACATTGCAGTCATATATACTGTACACAAATGCACTTGTATTGTTTTGTTTCCCCCAAAAAGTAGAGTGACATTTTAAGATTAGCCTGGGTTATAATAGGAAATTCCTATTATAATAGTTATAATAGGAAAACTGACCCCAGAGCGCCATGAAGACTGAGAACAAGACCGTGGCAGTGTTGTCAAAGAGGTGGCTGGCTTTTGCTGTGCCACAGGCCATGGTGAGCTTCCAGTAGCTGCAGGCCCGGTCACACATCGGGCACATGGTGATGTTGTTCCTCTCGTCGCAGATTTCCATGCTGTGTCAGGAGGGCAAAAATAAAGTGATGGGGCAAATGAGGCTTCAAAACCCATAAAGGGCGGGAGTATCCTGAGCTATCAATCAATACAGGCGCCGCCAGCATTGATTGGTTAGTTCAGGATACTCCCACCCCACCATGGGTTTTGAAGTTTCATTTGGCACCAGCATTGATTGGTTAGTTCAGGATGCGCCCATCCTCCAAGGGTTTGGAAGCCTCATTTGTCCCATCACTACAAAATCACACATTAATGCATCATCTTGTCCCATAAATATCATCTGGTGCTTTACTCAAAATTCGATACTCCTCAGTTCTCCAGTTTTAATAGAAATCAGTAATATCTACTGGACAACAAAATGATACATTGAGATTTCTTTTTAATTTTAGAAAATTATTTTGAGTTATGTTAGAGTCAAAAGTTGAAATATGCTTCTTCCTATGTGTCGCTGTAGGTATGGCAGTTTGCTGTGTTGCATGATGGTCTTTCCATTTCCTGTACTCACGGAGATATTCAGGGCCTGGGATGTTTCTTCATATTTGCATTTGTGATAACCTGATCTCTGACTGGCTTTGAAAGGTACCTCACAGATCTACGCTTTTTTTCATTGCGAAATCTGTGACCACTTACTGAGAACTGCTATTAATGCACATTGGTACAGGCCACTGAAGTAATTGTGTCACTTAAGATTTGCCACAAATTTAATATCAATACAATAAGTATACTACATTTTAAATACAAGTTTTGACGCAAAATACTTCATTTTGAGGATTATTTTGATTTTTATAAATCACATGAAAGAAATATTCAATGATTATGTAACATGGGTGATTCTGTCAACATTCTATACACTTATGCAAGGCACTCTACACCTAGCTAGTATTGGGTAACACCCATTTTCGTTTCCAGAATCACTTTGAGCACAGATGAGTTCTGACAAGTTTTTCTGCGCACCACTGTTGTACTGAGATGTATCTTTCTCTGGCCTTCCTGCTAATGTTCGTGAGTAGGGATGTTCTCTTCCGACCTCTCACCTACAGAGCTACCATTGACTAGTTTTGTTCCACGCACCACTCTCAGGAAACCCGCAGTACTATCGCTGCACGTTTTACATTTTAACTCAGTGCAAACCTCAGTTGGGAGAATTTTTATCTTCACTCAAACTCGGCACAGCTGTTTGAGGAGAGCAAATACATTTTTCCATTGTTATTGAATTACCTGCGCACATGAAAACAAAGCATTTTTCACTCTTAGAGCTACAAAAAACATTTTGTAGCTTTTGCAATAAATAGGTATTTTGCAGGCTTCAAAACAACCGTCTAATCACTCAGGCTACAGTTCCTTAGCTCACATCTTCTGTTATCTCAGATCTTTCTACAACTAAAATTCCTGTATAAACCATAAACTCACCTGGGAATATCATAATCGACTGTGATGCAGCCATAGAGAAAAACTAAGACACCCACAATAGAAGCAAAAAGCAGCATCTGAGTGTACAAGCCCAGCCAAGCAAAATACAGGCCAATCTTCTCTCCAAAGTATTTCCTAGAAAACATGAAAGAGAATCTTAAAGCCTAGTTTAATGACTGATGAACTCCCTGTGATCCTCTGGCTGTGTTGTGCTGGCTCACCTGATTAGACCAATGGGCTGGTACTTGTAGAAGCTGCTGTAACTTGCCCATTCGTTATACAAGATCTGAAAAACGGTGGAACAAGATGAGGAAAAATAATGATCGAAACGATCTCTTTTTACTGACGTGTAAAATATTTTACAAGATGAGAGGTGTTTGTGGGCAGCAGACCAAAACCAAGTATTAAATGTCATAAAACCCCAGTAGTTTAAAATTAGTGGTTGCCAGGGTGCCATCACAGGAATGACCGTGAAATTATCATGGGGTGGCTTCTACCAACCTTGGTCTGAATTTACTTGTCCTGTCCCAAAATTATGTGGTGAGGTAGGCTGAGAGACAGGAACTAAGACACAAACTATAGCCATTCTTTTTCATGGTACCATTAATCAGCTTTGATGAGTGCCATGGTTGGACAAAAGACTTTTGGGTTTGACCCTGGTCAAATGACCAGGGTTTGTGCTGCCATGAGGCCTCGTTCTTAATTTCAAGTCAGGCCCAGTTTAGTCTCCGGTTATGAAAAGGTTAACTCCTGGGCCAAGACTAATCCACGCATTTTGTATATTTAGTTCTGTGTTCATATCCTACATGCAATGCATTGGTTAGCTGACATTATGTGTGTATTTTTTCCACAGAAGTTTTAATGCACATAATTATCTATGAAGCATTCTGTTTAGCATGAGTACTGTGCTCCTTTACTGTTGGGTTTTCCATAAATATTACTGAAGGTATACGTTTAGCTGATTTTGCCAATTTCAGATTCAATTCAGTCTTCTCAGAAAATATTTCCGCTCCTCCTGGTCAGAATTCATTTATATAATAAGGCTAGTAATTTCATAACAGTTTAAAATTAAGTTACATTCCATAACGTGACTTATTCCTTTGTGAAACCTATTGTTTCAAGTATATGACATCTAGTCCCATACACCCAGTGTGTTGATCTACAAACAGAACACATTACTTTAAACATGAGAGGACAGTAATAAAACACAATAGGATTTAAACACATCATTTAATGTCACTTTCATAGAAAATGGATGCACAATTCAGGAAAGTTTGTGCACAAGTAGTTTGTACATCCAGACAGCGCATTCTGAAAGACCCTAATTTGTTTTGTAACTACTGAGAAAATGCCAATTGGCTCAGTCTTACTATTCAGAACCATCTTTCAGTTTCAAACTATAGACACTTGCTAATAAACTGAAACCCTTGTTTTTTTTAAAAAAAAAAAAAAAGCAATGCATACGTATGTGTGCATAGACACACCCAGACAGAGTCCCAGTAATGCTTTGCTTGTTGTAATTAGCCATCCCAAACCATAAATCAGCAAAACTCAGAAACAAGCTAAGCTCAAAGGCATTTTAATTAACAGACATGGTCATACAAGATGTGTTTTTCCAGGGTTTCCTCAAAAATGTCCCCAAAAGATTATCACAGCACTGGCACTCAAGAAATAATCAGTGCATCCTACCTTCCTGTCATTTGGAGTTAAGTCTTCATTGTCAACATCCCCCTACAATAAACGTAAGATGCAATTGCTGTAATTATTTCTCCGGTTTACAGTGAATCTCCAGTTATTGTTCCAGAGATGTATGTGTTTTAGACAGGTCACTAGAGTAAGTGCACAGAGTAACATGTTCCCCCAGGAAAAACACTCACATCATGTAAAGGGTAGGCTTCGGCATAAATCCCATTACCAATAAGGCTGGTAAGCCCTGGGTGGGAAATAAAGGGAATGTCACTTGAGAAAATGTCCATATGAAATGGACAAATGATCCTGTTTCTTATAACTCTCAGATTTGTTCTTAAAGGGATGTTCCATATTGACTATATTTGTATAACAAATTACACGTCACTGTTTTGCCTAGGGATTATCTGCAAGTTGCTGTTCATGGTAAAGAATGGTAAATCTTTCAAAGGGTCTCAGCAGGATAGCCATGATTCCTACCACACTTCAGAGAGATAGAAATTACTACTTCTTACCCATTTCAGCCTCATCATTAGTAGATTTTGCACGTTTTAACAATTCAAACACCTAAAACAGACGAACAAAACTCATACATTGCATGCATTAATTTATTAATATTACAATCAGATGTAGATCCATTAAGATGTCTGAAAACTAGACAAACATCTCAAAATTCCTTATGAACATAATTGCTTAATTGTAACAAAACAGACTGTTCACTTCTGCTTTTATGATCCAAGATGATGTTTACTTGTTCATGAAAGATCTGAAAAATAGCAGAATATGCTAATCTACCAAGATGACTATGGGCAGATGTTGTCTATAGCTTATGTTAGTAATACAGATAATAACATGGCTGTCATTTACACTTAAAAATAGTTGAGCTTTTGTCTGGTAACACTGCTAATCCTAAGAACTAATCACCAGTCCAGAAATACTTACTATCAAACCTCTTGTTTTAGTGTCAAAGAACTGGTCTCTGTCAGACAAATCAAACCTGTTCAAAACACAGAAGCTACATGTGAGGTGTTGTAATTCCAGCCTCATTTTACAATTCAGCCTTTTGTCCAGATGTTATAACCCAAACTGTCAGCACACAATACCGCATTCATATCCCATTCATTGCAATTCCACTATCTTTAGGTTAGGCTGTACATACAGATGTTGTTTCTCCCTGGAAAATGGGTAACAGACACGCTTCAGATCTTGGGTTCCGTTCTCCGCTACGTCTGGAAGCAGTGGCTTGGTGAGCTTTTCAACGAAAGCTTTGACCTTCACCATTTCGCCTGGAGCGGCAGCCTGGTAAACCTGTACACAGAAAAAATGTCTAGGGGATAGAGACACACAAGTGCTACACAGCTACTTATGACCAGCATGAGAAGTTCTACCTCTCTGGTTGGCATCTTAAGCTTCAGAAACTCTGCTTCACGACAGAGGACGTCCCACGGAGCGTGTATTTTCACGAATCCCACTCCAGGAACCCTGGACTGAAAACAAAAATACCACTATCAGCTGAAGCAATGCAATGGACCATCTCTCTCTAGCTACCCACAAGCACATAAACCAAACACCTTCTGTTATTTGCCACACTTAACCATCAAATTTACTTTTAACTGGCAACAAAATAGCTGCAGAAGTACATAAGCTAAAATGAAATGGACCATATCCACAAGGGAATTTACACGAGGATTTAAATGCTGCACCGAGTGACACTCTGTGTCTGATGTGAAAAATGTATTCTCTATCCAGCCTCTAAGGCTAAATATAATCTTTATTCATTTTATCAAATGTATCCTTGAAGTTTACACATGCACCTACCCATTTAAGGTAACGGTGTAGGTAATACCGAGCAACAGAAGTATGAACTGTTTGAATTGCTGCCAAGAAGTCGAGTCCATTTTACATAATGATATATTATGTAAACGTAGATGGTCAACCGTGCCACTGAATTAAAATCACTTTTAAACATGCCTGAGGTGCATCATAAATATCATGGTACAATCAATAGTGTAATTAATATCCGACATTCTAATGAGGTCCTGTCTTCGATATTAAACAGTTTCTCTTTGCCACCAGTGGGATCTCGGTGGCTAAAAGCGGGCAATCTGCACGGTTCTACTCAAATACAACGCTAACAAGCTGCAAACAGACCGAGCAGCTGTTCATACTCGACTCCAAGTCAGACAGGCATTTTAAACACACCCCCATGATAACAGCTATTTCCAACAGGCAACATAGGGTGGCTATGGTTTGGGACTGATATTAATGGGTCACTGCATCAATCCCTGGAATTTCAATATATCATCAAGGGTTGCAAAAAAGGTATGGTTGGCACTCAAAATTGATACTAATAGCTGAGAAGGGTATTAGGAAAGAGCGGAAGCAAGCCAAGTGCTCACATTCTCATCCTTCTCCAGATCAAGGCCCAGATCCCTCAGGTTATCTTCAAAGCTGTTACGGGAAGCCTGCTTATATTCCTCCTGATCATCCAAGGTTGCCATCTCCACCACGCTTGCCTGATCAGCCTTTGAAGGCTTGCCTGTGATGCACCGCAGCCTGTGGAAAAATGTGCTAGCTTTGTGGCTGAGTGAGGGCCGGAGTGACCTGCAGGGCTTCTTGATGTTGTACGTGAGAACATAGTCCACCCGTCTCAGGCCATCCTGGAAGCAGAGGCCCTGCTGACTTTGAAGGCTAACCTTGGTCACAAAGGATAGAAATAGCAAGGAATAAGACGTGCTGTGGTTCGTAGCTTTGATAAAAATGTAGTATATCATGACACATTTTGTCTGTGCTTAAAGGTGACCTACTCCATAAGCCAGGATATCATCGTGGCCCTTCGTATTGATGTTCCTGTCCGCAGGGTCTTTGAAGGCCACAGAAGAATACATTCCTTCCTGTGTCAGTGTAGACTGGTCTTCTGACTTGAGCTATTATAACTGTTGAGCAGAGATTAAGAGCATGTAGCACTCACAACAAAACACCTGCAATACGAAAAGGTTCACACTTTAAGTGAAGGCACAAAACAGGGCTACACAGAATACTGTTAAATTCTCCCTTTTAACACTCCACAAATACCACTGACTTTGAAACTGATTTTAAAAATACATAATTTTAGTCAACCACTGATCTCAAATGTTTAACAGCCATTATACAAATATCCTTCAATGTATCGCTGTAAACTTAAAGCATGATGAACATAACAGACATGAATTTGGAATAATCAGTAACACTAAGTATGTACATTTGTTAATGACATCAAATATACACACATTTGTATTTCTAACCATGTAGAGACCTTCCATTAATTTCTCTGGGCCTAACCCTAATCCTAAGAATGACAACCCTTACCCATACCCAGCCCTAACTTTAAACATAAATAACCCAGCAAAATACAACACTTTTGACTCGTCATTTTTCATTCACAGATTTTTATAAAATTGAGTTTTCCCTTGTAGGGACATAAATGTCCCTTAAATGTAAAAATGTCAGGTTTTATTTACCTCCTGGGGACATTTGGTCTCCACAACGTAATATAAACATGGTATACCCATACACACACACACACACACGTCCCAGACTGAAATACACAGGCCATCTTTACATGTTGCATTTCTTCCATGACAGAGGATGTTCAGTAAACACAGAATTTCACCTGAACAAAAAAATTAAACAGCAATTTATGCAGGTTAAACTACATCACATTTAAATATCAGAAAACTGTTGTTCAGAAAAAATGCATTGCACTTCTCACGTTCTGCATAACAACATCTAAGCTGTTATGCACACAAATGTAACGATGGGTGCATATCCCATTAAAGCTGATATAAGGCATGGGTTAGTCATTGGTTTGTACTGGGATTCTGAATGAAAACCCTGATTATTTTGCTACTTTGTTGACACATCTTTTGCTAATATAGTTTCATATCCATATGATGGCAAACAAGAAAGTTAAGTACTGAAAGATGTGAGTCACAAGTTGTTTAACATGAGCATTACCCTAAACACTGTCTTCATGCAGCACCCACTTACACCCAGAAAAATGAGAGAGATTGTCACATCAGCACTCCAGGTCCCTAGAATAATGACCAGGGTTTCATGTGTGACTAGCATGTATCATTTCCTTGTTTCCCTATTAAGTTGAAATACCCTTACCCTGATTGCCCTCGTGTCCCACTTGTTTCACTGTTATTCAAGTCTGTTTTGCCCCTTGTGTTTGCTATGTGCTAGCCGATATTACTGCTAGTACTGTTCTAAGCTACCTGGGTCTGTTCCCAAAAGTGGGTTTAACAAATCCAATAGTTAAACCAGAACTCTGATCAAAGAAAACTAGAATTCAGGATATGTTGATTCCGTAAATCTCCCGGAATATCTCAAATTAGAACACAGGTTTAACCATAAGATATGTTAAGGCAAGGCAAAGAAATTTGTATAGCCCATTTCATGAAGAGAGAGGCAATTCACTATGCTTTACAAAGACAGCTAAAGCCCACTTTCTAGAAAATCCCCCCTGGATCCCCCCCTAATCCTTCTGTCCCTGTTCTTGCCTTGTTTTCTTTGATTTCATCATCTTTTTTGTCCCTTGAATCCAGTGCAGATGTTATGAAACGGACCAGACTCCAACGCAGGGTAACAAACATTTTCCATTGGGATCCAGGAACAGCCAGGAACTCACACAGGGGCAACATTAACAACCAGCCAAAACCAACAGGACAGAGAAGCTCTCCTAGAGAGCTAACGAAGGGGAAAACGCAAAACAGGTGTGTCCCATTTAGGGCACACCGAGCAAACAGAGGGTTAGGGAGGTGGGACGTAAGAGTATCCCCCCCCCCCCAAAGACGTGCCCCCTGGGCACGCCATACAACCTGAGGGGAGCTGGACGCCAGGACCAAGGACGGACACAACGCAAGAGCACAGGAAACGACACAGGCAAAACAAAATCATGACCATATGGACTGAACACCGGACACCATTAGGGACACCGTACTGACCTGGGCCAAACCAAGGACAGCCAGGAGGAGACACGCAACAACCAACCAGACAAGACAGACACGAAGGACCACACAGACAAAGAGAGACAGACAGAGGACAATGGGGACACAGGCCAAGGAACGGCAAAGGCGGAACAGGAGACCAAAACTGGGGCATAATACAAGGGGCCGGACAGGGGGATCCCCTGGGCACCGGGCCAGAAATGCGAGGCCATCGACAGTCCGACGATCCAGTAGATTCAGGTTGGGTCGAGGGACCTGTGGAGCTGGAGGGCGATGCGGGGACCACAGGACAGGGACCGGAGCTGGAGGGCGACGCGAGGCCCTGTCCCAAGCGGTTGCGTCGCACCGCATGCCCTCACCTCCCTCTCCTCGAGACGGAGAGGCAGCCAGTCCACCTTTTATCCCTCCCTCGACCCCATCGACCATACTGAGGTCTCTTTCTGGGCTGGGTCCTAGGAGGAGCCCCAGCAGGGACCCAAGGAGCAGGGCTCAGGGCAAGGCCCATGGGTCCCACTCCAGGTCCTCTGGAGGGGCATCCCAAGGTTCGACCCACCTTGACCTGGTGGCAACCATGGGGTCAGGTGGGCGCTGACGAAGGGGGGACGACTTCTGGAGGAGGAGGAGGCGCCGACGAAGGGGGTTCAGCACAGGGCGGCCGCACTTGACGGTCCTGATGAGACCGGATGCCGAGCTAGAGGGTAGGCAGCCCCTCCTGGGTTGGGGACTGAGAGCTTAGTCGGGGCGGACCTCTCCGGAGACTGGAGCTGGGGTGTGGTGGCTGTCTCTGGGCCCGCAGCCTGGAGCTCTGGCGTGGGGGCCACCCTCTCTGGGCCCGCAGCTCAGGTGGGGCACAGGTGGCCTCCACGGGATGTCTCCAGTGCCTGCGCTTCTTGCGCCGAGAGGAGGCTAGAACCTCCGTACTGGCAGGCAGATCATACCCAGGTGCTGGTTCACTCCCCTGTAGACTGGTGGGGAGTCTACAGGTGGGTGGGTGTTTTCCTGTGCCCCGATTTCCATTAGCTGGGTCAGCAGGCACAGGACTTCCCTCACCTCCGGAGGGTCTGCGTCCGGGGTGAGCCGGGTGAGTCCTCAGTGTGCCTCTTTGAATAAATAGCCGGCCTCGGGAACCCTCCAGATCACAGGATTCCCCCACAGTTCCTAAGCGAGATCCAGCAGCACATTAAAGTCCGCCAGGAAAATGCAAGGCCACTCCTGGTATGCAGGCCTCTCTCTGGACCTTAGAGGTCGGTATTCACAGTATCCAGTCCACTGGGTGTATGCCCCCACACAGAAGAGGGGGAACCCCCATTTGGTTGGGGTTTTGAGTGTGGCTGGTCATTCTGTTATGAAATAGACCAGACTCCAATGCAGGGGAACACAAACTTATTTTCCATTGGGATCCAGGAACAGGCAGGAACTCACACAGGGGCAACATTAACAACCATCCAAAACCAACAGGCCAGGGAAGCTCTTAAAGAGAGCTAACGAAGAGGAAAACGCAAAACAGGTGTCCCCCATTTAGGACACACCGAGGAAACAGAGGGTTAGGGAGGCGGGACGTAACAGCAGGACCTAGTGGTTTGTGTTTGGTCCTTTTGTTTTTAAACCCTGTTTTGCAGTTGGACTTCCATTCATGCCTCTGTTGTTTCACCTCACATCTGGTAGCAATTGTGACCATGAACTGAAAATACTGAAATATATAGAAGTTGTATTACAGAGAGGACAATATGGCTACACCCAAAACAAATGGGATAGGCTCCATACAGTGGTATTTCTGGAAATTAATGTTTGGTTTCTAAATGATTGGACGGTTCAGAAGACAACCCTTAGCAACAGAATGAAAAGCGATTGCGACAATTTTATGGACCTTTGTGGGCAATAATTCTTCTCATGAGCAGGACAAAAACATGAGAATGCAGGGAAGCAAAATCTTTCAGAGACAGCATCAGAGAAAAAGGCCCATTAAGCTGGTATTTTACAAACTTTCAAGATGGTGGCACGCTCAGACAACAGCTTGGCTCTCCAGTCCAAGCTGCAGCCTTTTTGCATTATCTCAGATTTCCGTTTGATATTTACATTAATTTGGCAGACTCTTTTTTCCAAAGACAGGCAGATACATCATAACCTACAGCAGTTAAGGAGCTACCTAAGGTATACATGCAGTTGTGTACCAAGCTTGTTATACACAAAACAGCATACAAAAACCATTACCCTCTTATTACTTAGCAGACCTTTGATGTTTTTATCCAAAAGAAATGTACCAACCGTAACCTAATACATCAATTCAAAACACTTGAAATTTAACTGGATCATTAGAGTGCAGGTATGTTTCTCGCACATCCCAATAGGGCTTCTCCTGGTCCTCTCAACTGTAAACTTTCAAGCTACATACCATGCTATGCTACTTTAAAAATCCACTCTCTTGACTTTGTTTATCTTTAAAAGTATATTCAGTCCAATCTGTCAGCTACATTTCTCCCAATCAGTGAACATGGAACTGATAATTAATCTAGGGGTAGGTCTAAGATCAGAAGATATCTGGGGCTCAGCACAGAAAGCTGTTTTTTGTTCACTCCTGTGAACAGCATGCAAACATTTCATTTTTGTTAGCAATGGTATGGGCATGTTGCACCAGATGGAGTACAGCAATGCTCGAGAAATTGGTCAAATTGCTTGAGGAGCTCCATGCACTGCTGCATTACACTTCATTATGTCCATGAAATGCAATGACTTTCTTACCATGTAATGCAGTTACTGCTACAATGCAGCGACAATACATCCACCTCTCCAATATTTCACCGATAATGCCAGTTTGCAGTCGACAATCCCATCTTGTTGCTTTTGTAATTTTTCCCAACATAATGTTGGTCATATGCAGAGTGCTTATTTCATGTTCTCAAAATGACTCTAGAGCCCATTTCCCATTTAAGACGCCAGAGCTTATAGGCCTACATGCATTCTTGGTATTTCTTATGTGCATTCCAAACAGGCAACAGGATAAGTAGAATGCAGTGCATCGTTGCAACTGAACATTCAAACCATTAAAGGTTAAATCAGGGTGACGTTAACGTAATCATTTTAAAGTCATTGTATTAGGTTAGCAGCTTGGCAAAATACGTTCCACAGTACATGATCGACACATATTACCTAAGCATTAATCCTTCAATGGCTTATATTACTAGCTAATGTTAGCTAGCCAGCTAACAGCAGATGGTTAGCAAACTTGTGTCCAAGTAACATACTAGCTTTATAACATACTGTATTACTACATTAGTATCACAGCATCTGGAGCCATGTGTTACACGAAACTAGATGCAATGTTATAACAAGATGTTTCGCAAAAGATGCCAAAATGTTGGCGCTCGCACGTTCTTCTTTTCTGAAGAACTTTACAGTCTTCATAATATGGCGCTCAGTTAGCTACTACGACAAGAGTGGATACTACGTTTCAAACATCTGAGAATTAAGAAGACGCCGCAGCAATCTCGATGTACAGTAGCACAATAATAAAATAATTGATGGGCAACGGAAAAAAATACAGGGCTCCTACAGAATATTTCAGGTCTTAATGAAGCCTTAATTAGTTGTAAATCCAGCACTGGCGCTGCCCGTCAATCAGTCGCCATGGAGATTAAAAATCTCCCATGAAGTAATCCAGTTAGGTCATTCATCCGACATTGCACACTGCACATTAACTGAGAGAAAAGGAAATGTCATTTAGATGCTCGAACATCAATTTTTTTCCAATGTTGGCATTTTAAAACATTTCACAGCTGATTACTCCTCTATGTGGTCTGAAATGATTTGTACTATGTTTACTATGATTAGAAGTGTGATACATGAAACAAAGTGTAAAACAGAAATACACTCGCCTATAGGAAATGTGAACATTCATTTTTACGGGCCCGTTTAACGACTGATTAAAATGAGCCCAACTCTACCCAGAATTTGGCCATTCCGCTTTTCACCATTGGATGTCGTCTTTTACAATGCAACACAAAGTCACTCAGTATTAATTTCATTAAATCAAGTGAATCCCTGTATAATTAAACCAATTAATTCCTAACTAAATTCCTGTATAATTAAACCAATTAATTCCTAACTGTCATATAGGTTCGGCACAATACAGTTTGATTATATGCCAAACTAAAGTAAGTATACGGTTAAAATAGATAGAAATATGGATATTAAGAATTTGATAGAAACGGTAATTAAATATTAAATTTATAAAGGCATATTTTTAGTTTTCACCTGCCCAGGGTGTACCCTGCCTCTCGCCCGCAGTCAGGTGGCCTTGACTGCAGCTTCCCCGCGAGCCTGACGGATAAGCGGTATAGAAAATGGATATCTTTAGTTTTCATATCACATCCTGTGGAGTTGTAAAGGTGAGTAAATAGCTAATAATATAATTAATAACTTTCTCGAAACATAAAATGGAAAATTCGACCTTCACGACTCCTTACTTGAGACAAACGGTTCCAAGGGTTTTCATTAATTATAAGCAGTTCTATTTTATTATTGTAATGTTTCACAGATTAAATCTGTGATGCTTTGTAATTACTTTAACTGGAGATTTGGCGACTGGCGGATATTTCATAGACCCAGATATCCCAAAACGTTGGTTAATTACAAAGTATTTGTAAATGTACCACAAACGTACACTGATACTTTATACTGTAGCACATCAATCGCGTTCAATTTCAAACAACTTTCATAAACAGTTAAACATCACCTCTTTAAAGTGTTCGAGTGTGTTATTAATCCATTCTTACATTTCGGTACACTTCTTAAGAGCTCCTCAGAGAAAAATTAAAACTGCTTCCATTAATGCTGGCGGAATTCTCCGCCCTTTATGGTCAACGTGCGGCAAGTTTAACGTGGAAATGCATCGCTTCGTTATAGATTCACACCACATCCATATTTTGGTTAGTATGGGAAAAAACTGCAAAAATTGTACCGAACTCACCCTCAACTCTGTGCTTCGGCGCAATTAAATAAGGAATTCCGGCGTGTTGGGCGAATCTACAACTGATTGAAGAGCATGACTGAAGCCTTGAGTAAGCCCCTTCATAGTCTAATTGCTTGACAATATAATGAGCAGGAATGAGGAAATGCGGCTGTAGGCGCTTTCGTCTGCCTACAATACTGGTTTGAACTAAGTACAGCCTAAAGTGAAGAGGGAGAAGACCATACATGACGCTGTATGGCACTTCATCTTTGCATTCTGATATCCACACTGTTCCCTTCCTTAAATCACAATTGTGACTTATCCACTGCTTCACCTCTCAAACCAAAGCAGAAGCACTTGCTAAATCAAATATTTCCCTTATGTCTCTCAAGTCTTCAGAAGTTATTTGTGCTTCACAAGAGCCATATAACGAATGGAATGATGAGACTGGTTCTGCTAAACCACAGAATGTAGGAGCTTCGTTTTGCCTAACTAAGCTTTTCCTATTAACTGTGGTAACTGGTTCAAATTGAATTCAGATATAATTAACATAAGGTACCAAAGTTTTCCAGGTTTTTTTGTTGTTGTTGTTGTTCTTCCCGCGGTGCTGTCTTAAACAAGACTCTGGCTAGTTGTGTTGGACAGTAAACCAGCCAGTAAGTCAACACTAGTTGCCTTATTAACAAATATACACTAGAAATTTGAGACAAACTAGTTACATAGTTTTGATTAAAACCATATTCACATGTAAAAGCTCCTCCTTTCTATCCATTTAAATATTCCTACCTTCTCTAGGAAATAACGTGTTTATGATAAACGTTGTGAACACATAGCCATATAACACATATATGTATTATATGCACGCTCATCAGCCACTTCATTAGGTACACCTTGCTAGTACTGGGCTGGACCCCCTTTGGCCTTCAGAAATTCCATAATTCTTTGTGCCATAGGTTCAACAAGGTGCTTGAAAACTTCCTTAGGGATTTTGGTTCATATTGACGTGATAGCATCATGCAGTTACTGTGCTGATTTGTCAGCTGCACCTTCATGATGAGAACCTCCCATTCCACCCCATCCCAAAGGTGATCTATTGAATTGCGATCTGGTGACTGTGGAGGCCATTTGAGTACAGTAAGCTCATTGTTATGTTGAAGAAATGATATGAGCTTTGTGACATGGCACGTTATCCATTAGACAATGGGCCATTAGACAATGGGTACACTGTGGTCATAAAGGGATGGACGTGGTCAGCTACAATACTCAGGTTGGCTGTGGTCTTTAAACAATGCTAATTTGGTATTACTATAAAAATGCTCGGTTATATTACACAATGTAACAAAATTTTTACTTTTTCTTGTTCCTGGGCAGAAAGTGTTAGGTTACATGTACAACCCAATTTGTTTAGTTAAATTATCCCAGCATGTATTCAGTCCAATAGTTACCCAGCGGTATAGTTGAAAACAACTCAAACTGGGTTGATTTCAACCATGGAGTTTTTAGTGCATAGTGATTAGTCCAACTAGTCTACAAGGAACATTGTGAATATTTGTAAAATATACGCATACATTTTTCATATGAGACTGCTGTCAGGAGACTGACACGGACACGCCTTGGCCGATGACAGTCTCCTTCCTCGATGCTGCTGCCCAGTCTGCCCCAGTGCCTTTTCCTGCCCTGGGCCCAAATGATGACTCCCCCCCCACTCCCTAGCTTGCCTCTGCTCCTCTATGCCTCAAAGCTGTGGCTTGTGCCGCATTCCACTCAGGTTCTGTGGAATGCAGGCCCCAGTTAAGGAGATTCATGGGCTCCGGATCAAGCAAACGGGGGCATGGCACCCTAGACCGCCACACTGTCCTGTAGTTACTTTCTTGTGATGACTTCCTATTGTCCTCGCCAAATTTCCTATCCCAAACTTCTATCTAAGAGCAATGAATAAAAGACTTGAAGTCAGGACTGAGAAAGGATAGTATGTAAAATCACAGTATTTTAATATTATACACATTTTGTGTGCTTATATTATGTCCAAATTACCATTAAAATTGAATACACAATGTTTGTACAAAATTTGTATTGTTATAAACATTTAAAGCTGTGTTTTGTTGTTATTGGGGAAATGCTTAGTGGGATGTGAATGGTGGAAGTGGCTCTGTTTTGTAGTTGACAAACATACACAGTGCTTATCTGCCATAACTGCTTGTACCCACCCCTCTTCTTCCAGTATATACGTCTGTTTGAAGTGTTGTGGTGAACTTCAACATGGCTACCAAATTTGCAAAGTGGATATCCTTTTTGGTTTCTTTCTAACTATCTGGAATAACGGATACCCCCTCTCCCAAGGATTTGCCTTTTTTTGAACTATTTTGTTTTCTCTTGCATCTGTGTCCATCAAAAGTGAACAAATAAAATTCACTTCTACTGCAATTCACTGGATTTGTGCTCCAGTCAGCTGTTTCTTTTTTCATCTATGGAGAGAAATATTTATTTTAAAAATATGAAATTAAAGTAATTTTGCACAGTTTGTTGTTTTGTGAAAGAATACAATAGAACTGGTACTCAAAATGTTTACAAAGACTCAGACAGCTTTATTAAATAAACCTGCTTATTACACCAAACAGCTAAAGGTGCAGCTGCCATTGAATACATCAGCAAGCATTAGAATGACTGTGATGTACAGTCTAAGCAATTTGGGATGTTGTCTGATTGTTGGTGCCGAACGTGGTGGTCCCAGCATCTCAAAAACAGTCACCCTCCTGGAATTTTCACACATTAAATTGTCTAGAATTTACAGAAAATGGTGTCATGAACAAAAGCCATCTGGGTAGAGGAAGATCTGTGGATTAAAGTACTTTTAATTGGACAGAATTCGGCAGCAGGAAGTGCAAAAATGACTCTGTATAGCTGTGGTGTATATAAAAGCTTGTCTGAACCCACAGCTCATGTAATATTGAAGCAAAAGTGGGTTCCTGGATCATTAGCCATTAGTCTCTCCTCATTGTGATGAATGATCAGCACTAACCAGAATGTGCTGGTAAATAGGAATGAAGCCAAGTCAGACAGTCTAAAACAAATCTTCATAAAACATGGCTTGAGTGAAAGCTTCCTCATACAGATTTCCATGGTTATGTAAAAACACACCATCGGAATTCACCTGTGTTGAATATTATCCAATAAAAATATTTGAGTCATATAAAATATTGGCAATGGCTTTGGGAAAGCCAACTAACTGCATATTTGATATATGGGTCTCTTGAGTGACATTACAATAACCTCTGATCCAATCTTCCGGAGGATCACTCTCCAGCTTGTTTTTACTGCAAGAAATTAATACAACAGACTGAACATATGAAAAGGAAATATTTTCCATAAATATTTGTGGATGGCAAATTCGGTAGCACAGTTGCCGCTTGTATCCAGTGCTGCAGGTGTCAGTCTGCCTGATTATTTTCAAGACACTAGAACCACTGCATAGGCTGCCAAGAATCACAACACGCCTATGTCTAGATCTGTCTTGTGCAGTATTAGTTGTGCTGATATCCTCCACACCCATCCCTTGTTTGGTCCTGAGGGCATTTTCTACTCATGTAGATTTAAGAGATGTTTTCCAATGCTATACTGTAGTTTGTCCCTTTAAAGTACATTGTGTTACTGTACAGCTTCACTGTAGTAATAACATGCCATCTAGTCAATTCCTCCCTTAGTTACACAGATCAAATTCATTTTGCGGTTAGACAGTGACCTTCAGCTGCATTCCCCAGTTGGTGTATAGCCTTTAACTAAGACTTAAAATTCTTTGTAAAATTCACGGAGTTTATTTTTAGTTATTATTTGCCAGTCAACACACATTCATGTTAGATTCTTTGAAGTGCTCAATAGTGGTAAAAAACAAGGCCTTATAAAAGATCTTTCACACAGAAAAGTAATGTAGAGCTGGATCCCTTGAGTCTAGTTGTATGATTAAAGTTACAGCACGGTATACTTGCTTGAGAGCTCATTGTCTTCCTTATTAACTGAAAAGATTTTAGCATTAAACGCACAGTATACAATGTATGGTGAGCTATATGTACATTTTACATAAACTACAATGTATTACTGAATGATCTGCTTCTTGTTTTATAGTCTCATGTGAAAGTACTGGCTGTTTACTCATTATACTTCTGGCAGCTGTATGCATAATCATTACTTGCTTGTGGGAAACTGTTACATAAAATCAAAAGAAAACACCTATGGTTGCTAATTTTTACCTGGCAAACACAAACATTCCAGCAAACAGGGAATGTTCCCACAGCATCCAATAACGTTCTCATTACGTTCTTAACATTCCTGTAATGTACCAGTAACATTCCCTGTTTACTGGGATATTGTCATGCCTGCACCAGTGCTATGGTTGTGTTTGCCCATGCATTGTGTCTCCCTGTTTCTGCCAATTGCCCATGCCCTGATTGCCCTCATGTGTTCCACCTGTGGCTCTTGTTAAGTCTGTCTGTTCTCTTGTCTTTGTGTTTGTACTGGCAGTATTGATCATGTCCTGTGTTCTTGTGAGGTTCTAGGTCCCAATCAGTCTGTTCCCATGTCTTTTCAGTAAGAACCCTAGTCTTCATGTTCCATGCCAAGCTTCCCTGAGTTCATCTCTTTTGTTACCCCTCGTATTCAGGGCAGAACCTGGTGGTAATTTTCTTGTAGTTTATTATTAAAACCCTTTAGGCAGTCGAACCAGCATCTTCACCTCCCTTGTTTGTTTGACCCTGCACCACTGAGTCTGGTGACAACCATGACACATACGTTGAAATTTTAATTCAAATCAACGTAAACATTCACTTGGTTAGGGCAGACACACACACACACAATATTTCATAATAAGGAAAATTGCGCTGAACTTTGTCTCAACTTCCTAGGATCATTTTCCAAAAGTATTTATTCACACTTTAATATAATGACAATGCTTCACTGGGGTATGGTAACTCAGTAGTCAGCACTGTTGCCTTACACCTCCAGAGTTGGCCATTCAAATCCTGCCTCTGGTTCAGCGTGCATGGAGTTTGCATGTTTTCCCTGTGCTTCGTGTATTTCTTCTGGGCAGTCCAGTTTCCTTCTGCAGTCCAGTGACATGCCTTGTAGGAAAATTAGCATGGCTAAATTGTCCATTGTGTATGTATCTGTGCCCTGCAATGGGTGGGCACTTCATTCTGGTTGTCCCCCATCTTGTCTCCCTAAGGCTGCCTGTGATAGGCTCCAGGTCCTCCCATGACCCTGAATAGGATTAAGCAGTTATGAAAATTGATAATGTTTCACATTATATTCTCACATAGTGAGGAGAAAAAAGTACAGCCACTCCAAATAATTTGCATTTTACTATTTTATAATGTGTAAATGTTATGGATTTACAGTAAATGGCTTTATTTTGCCTGATCCAAAGCACATAACAAAGCATATGAATGTAGTAAAATCATTTTATTTAGAAAAAAAATGTGTTTGAAATAGCAAAACTGAATTGCACTTGCAATCATTTGTTTAGTATAGGTTTATACCCCAATATACCCATACTTGGAGGAAGTACCTTTGGCAGCAACTTCAGACTTTTAGGGTAGCTTGTTAAAGGCTGGCACACCTAGATTTGAATATTTTCCCTCACTCCACTTTGATTTGAGCTGGTAGAGGCAAGCTGATTTTTCATTAATGAACAGGAACCTTCAAGTCATTCCAAAGATTTAGGGCAGGACTTTGACTTGGCCACTCCAGCACATCCACCTTCATCTTTGCAGGCCACTCCACGATGACTCTGGCCTTGTGTTTTGGTCATTGTCCTGCTGAAATATTTCCAACCCATTTTGGTTTTTTTTGCAGACTTCATCAGATTCTTCAGAATCCATCCTCCCTTCAATCATGACACCAAGTTCCCCTGTCCCTGCAGAGAAAGATCCCCTCAACATTACACTGCCACCAGCATGCTTCATAGTCAGGAAGGTGCATTTTTGGTGATGGGCTGTGTTGGTTTTTCTCCAGACGTAACATTTGGCATTTTATACTAAAAAGTTCTATTTTTGTCTCATCTGACCACAAAACCTTCTGCAAATTTGTTGCAGAATCCTTCAAGTGTTTGTTGGCAAACTTCAGTCAGGACTCCAGATGGACCTTTTTGAGAAGGGGCTCTCTTCTTTCCTCCTTCTCATATTGGCCAGATGTGTGCAGAATCTTTCATATTGTTGTACGATGCACATCTTGTCCTCTGTTGGCCATTTAGGTCTTTCAGGGTAGCCATTGGATTCCTGGTTGCCTCTCTTACCAACCCGGTCGGGCTGTGTCGGGTGGTGTTATGCACCTCCCAGTTCCTGACAGACTTCACAGTGCTTTGAGGTATCTTCAAAGCCTTACACATCTTTTAATATCCCTCTCCTGATGTGTACCTTACCAACCCGGTCGGGCTGTGTCGGGTGGTGTTATGCACCTCCCAGTTCCTGACAGACTTCACAGTGCTTTGAGGTATCTTCAAAGCCTTACACATCTTTTAATATCCCTCTCCTGATGTGTACCTTACCACTTGATTTGGAAGGTTTTTGTAAGTCATGCTGCTTTGTTTGCGTGTTGCTGCACTTGCAGTGTGAAGGACCTCAGTTAAAAAGCTACTTTTATTTAGGTTGTCAAGTTAATTTCAGTGATTACACACATTGGACAGTTAAAATGACGTGATCATGAAGGCTGATGGTTGTTTCAATGATAGTTTAAGTGATGCGGGTGTGAATGCTTATCAAACATAGCTATGGTTCTTTTTAATTAATGTAAGAGAATTTTTAGAACTCATTTTTAATTTTGAAATGCCTAAATATTCTGTGTAGATCAGTAGGAAAACATATTTATTTGTTGCATTTTATCTCTAGATTTTAGGTTAAGAAAATGTAATGATTGCTGAAGGGGGTGTATTTGTTTTCTATCCACGGTATATATTTGATTATTTGGTTATGCTATTGCATATTTACACAGCTAACAGATCATTTCTGTTTGTCGAGACAGTACAAGTTTATTGTTGACATTGATGAGTCATTATCTTTGAAAGGGAGTTATAAAGTTAAGATGCTGCAAGCACTGGAAGATACCAAACGGGTTGCAGCATGGTTTCCTGCAGGCACTGAGTATGCGTCCAACAGCTGGGAACCCACCCATGACTGATAAAATTGCTGTTTGTTTGTGTTGGGATTAAACAAGCTTGATCTGTCAGATTGTGATCATATAGCTTACCATCCCTGCACAAAGGTTGATGTTGCCAATATCAGAATCAGTTAAAGTACTTTAAATTAGCTCTCTAAAAACATCCTTACTCGCTGACCTGTGAAGTTGGTCTCAAAACTATTGACTCCATATAATATTGTCAAAAGACAGTACTGGAGGTATACACTGCCCATACTATTGAAGAGTTAGGCCTGTCAAGCAAGTGGAATTTTGCTCTTGAAGAGAAGACTGCATTTCGGTTTAAATTATAAAAAAAAAAAAATGACGAGGAAAAAAATTGTATTTACTCAACTGTTCCACACAGAAAGAACATGTACTGTATGCTGGTGTGGCAAGCTGGAACAGTGTAATTGCTTTCTAGGAGCAGTGTATTATTATAACTGAGAATAACCTTCGTGAGAGGGGGTTATAATCGGAAGAAAATCTGCAAACATGACACTGAACATCAGAGTCAACACAAGGGTAATAGTCCTTTGCTGTATCAGCTTACAGTAAAAAAAAGGGTAGTTACAATATGTTGTTCCAACAGCCAGAGATCCTCTAAGGGGGTTATTTGTTTTGCATTTGTTTGCTGTTGTCTGCTTGAAGGATACATTATGTTAAGGAGCTGCCTCAAATTATCTACATCTCTCACATCGAGTGAAGATGTATTATCTGGCACATTCCATGAATTACACAACGGGAGCAGGCAAGTCAGGATGTTGAGCTTGATCATGAATTTAATTTATGTTGTTAACTATTGTAAATCCTCAAATTCAGTGCTTGAATGTGAATGATGTCCTTTCTGTTTCTTTAAGTGCTCTACTGTAAGAACTAATTTTATCATTTAGATGATGATTTTGAATAACGTGTACAGAAGATTAGACTGGAGTAAATCAAAATGACAGTGAAACTGCAAATGATGCAGTTCAGAGTTATACCTGAAGTGACATTAACCTTGGATAAATGATCATTTTCACCTTGAACTTTTGTACAAGCTGTAGCAAATGATGTTCTCAGTGCACAGAAAATTAACGTTGGAATTAGGATCAGGTTACTTGCCTGATAACTTTGTCATCTAGTCTGAATTCTGGTATCTTTTCTCCACCAGACATCAACAGGCCGACAGTGGAGATGTACCACAGAGGAATGCCCCATAGGGCTGAAACAGTAAGATTACAGAGGGAAAATTCAGTGACTCAATCCTTCTCTTCTAGGGGCTGTGAATTATGAAGAAATAGAAGAGCTAGAAAAACCAGATTTAACTGAAAGGGTGGTTCACCTGGGTACTCGTTGTGCAGCCAATGTGTATTGATTTAAAAATAAATACTGAAGACAGAAAATTTTCCTCTACTTTTTAGGGCAAGATATAACTTGTCTTAATTACCTAACTAAATTAACGACTCCTTTCGATGTGAAAGTTACCTTTCAAGATTTGCTGGTGTCTTTAGTAAAATTCTTACCTGAAATTACTTCAACTGATGTCTTGTTTCATGAAAGGAGTTATATATGCTACATGTCTTTTGAGTATAATATCTTATTACTCATTTTATTAAGAAAATTGAAGTAGGGTAAAATAACTTGATATTTCAAGAGCTCAGTTCAAGGCCTTCTTAAATGCTTCATTGGTGTACCAGAGATTCAAATGACAAGCCAGCTTTCCTGATGTTCTTTTGGTGATAAAGTGGTGTCTGAGTAAAAGTACACTTCATTTCATAGAACATTTCACTAAAAAACTGGGTGGTGATGTGGCTCTGTGCTTTAGGTGTGTGGTCCACTAACTAAAAGGTTTACCCCTTTACCTTAAAGGTTTACCTTACCCCCATTAGGCTTGTGAGCACGGCCCTTAACCCCAATTACTCCAGGGGCCCTGGACCCCAGCTAAGTCTGTACACTAACCCTTAGCTCTCAACATGGAAAAAATACCAAAAAACTACAAATTTAAGTAAAGGGATCATTATTAAATACTAAAGGTTCATTCAGATTTTTTTTAGAATCCTTTCCTATTTAAAATGCACAACCATATGCAATCCAGAAACGTCTGGCTAGAAATAATTGCCATTATTTTGAAAGGCTTTTGTTAAAGGGTGGAGGTGCAGGAGGAAGGCTTTCACTAATTTACGTGGTCCACCCTGCTTTATGCTTTTTATTACAGGGAAGGAAGAGGAGTACCACACCAGCTCAGAGCTGTTTTACAACTCCTGGCTGTAGTTCGACATATCGCAGCATTTACACATTTATACATAAATTCTATGGGAACAGCACCGTACTGCTTTGCTTTTCACAGCTATGACAAGATAACGATCAGTTGCTGATAAGGTCAGGATGGCCCAGATCCCTTCAAGATTGTGGAGCAACAAATGACAGCTTCTGATGCAAACCTGTGGAGATGCAACTTGCTTATTGTAGGACTGTGAGACTATCAGGAGAAATATGCTTTTTCATTGAAGCTGCTTAGGAATTTGGCTGAATTAGAGAATTATGCCTCTTTCAGAAGGCAATGAGCAACACACTAATTATTAAACCAAGATAAGAATTGACCTTTATGTTTAAATTTCTTCTAACCCAAATTAAAACTTCTTTTGTACATTAAACGATGTTTACTAGCCGTTTGTGTTCTGTCTTCTTTTTGTAATAATGTGACAAAAGTGGGTTTTTTTGGTTTTTTTTTCCAAAAAGCTGTAATGATTGAAATGTCCACAGAGGAACTGAAGAAACCTTCTCACAGTATGATTATTGTTAAGGATAATGATCTCAAGGCGATGTCTTACGTATTTCAAATCTGGTGGAAGTTTGTATACTACAATAATAAAGTTCTGGATCAGCAGCATGGAGACCAAGTGTCCCAATACACTCCCTGTGAACTAACACCTTGATTATAGAAGTAATTATGTACATGTGTACAGTATATATAGGTTAATGTACAGTCATACATATATGCATATGTTCCATGTGTATGCATTAGCTATGTCTATGTGTACAGCATCTATATGTTTATGTATATATATATGGGTTTATTTTTTATGTGTATATCCAGTACTGATAGTATATTATTAATAATAATAATAATAATAATAATAATAATAATGATTAAAAAAAAGAAGGACACACACATGAGGACTTGTGCACCATGCCCCACCACAGCCAGGGGTCACGGGTGTACACAGTGGTGATTCTGGCTTACTTGGTGCCCCGGTGAAACCAATCTGACCCCCCCCCCCCCCCAAGGGGAAAAAAGTGTTTCGGATGACAAATGAATAAGACCAAGGTGGGGAGGCTGGGAAAGCCATCCTGTGTGGCCACAATGTGAGCTTCCCGTGGTGCACCTGGAATGATGCCACCCGGGGAGTAACCCATCTGGCCCGTGCGTCGGCCCGCACCTGGGTGTGCACCATTTTTCTAGAAGAATGGGGAACTTACCTTTACAGAAGAGGAAGCCAGAGAGTGAGAAGTAACCTTCCAGTCCGATGCCAACAGTCTGTATAATTCATATATTTAAAATGTGATGACAACTATTCACTAGTACAGTACTAAGAAAAAACCCTTCCTCACAGAGGTTATTTGGTACACTAATTCAATGCAGAAATGTCATTTTATGGCATTTCTCTCCACGAGACTCAATACGTTCATATTCTGATATATTATGGGAGGAATGATTGTGGTTCGGCGTAGATAGTATAATATTATGAAACCACATATATGAACACGCCATACAACATCATTAATGTTTTAAGACCATAAATTTTGCAGCACTCTACATAAAGCCAAGCTTTTCAATGGATTAGGCAACTATGTGCTTTGTTTTGCTTTCATTATTTAAGTAATTGATGTGGAATTTTAAGCAAGTAAGCTGTATTTTTCCCTCAGTAAATGCCAACACCTGAATGTATACCTTGACCGGCGCTGATACATTCTCATTGTCATTTACATTTAATGAAAATGAACCATTTGCCTGGCTTTTTGTAAGTGAAAATTATACTAGTCAGCTCGCGTATTTACCTTGAGCCGCATGCAAAAACATTGAAATGAGGGAAGAAATTTGGTTAGTGGGGTTACTATATAAAAATGACTTTTTACAGCATTTAATTCTATAATCTACAGCAAGGCATGGGTCAGGAATGAGCTAAATTATAGAGTAACTAAACCGTCAGCCTGGGACTTTAAATGCACACCTTTTACTCAAGGTTTAGTATTGAATTACCTGCAACTGTTTGGCTTCTGTTGAATCACAGCTATCATCAGCCTATGGGACAACAGACTGCAAGTGAAAACCATGGACTAATTTGTTACTGGGTTCAGTCAGAGCGTACAAAGGGAGATTTTGTGCATAGGGCTGTGAGTCAGTGACAGAAAAACAAGATCAACAAGTTATGCCAGAAGGGGTGTTACATCAAATCATAAGTCCACTGATTGTACATCAAATCCATAAAGTATTTAGCAGAAGATCAAGTCACGCCAAGTAGCTCTTTATTGTTATTTCAGATTGATGTACATTGAAGATTTGACACGCTGTGATAATTAGACATTTAAAAGGTCTCAGTTGAGGAGTTTAAAGTTCAGACATCTTTCTATTTTTATTCCTGTATTCTTTTGTGCCTCCTATAACAATATTCCCCCAAAGTTAATTAGAAATATTGCCAGTAAGTCCATTTACAAGTCCATTCCCTCAAAGATGGTAATATAACTGAATATGCTGTAGATTCAATGGAAAATTTCTATTGTCTATCTAACCCATTAAAGCATTACATTGAACTAGCTTTCCAAAGGGTGCCTTATTAATTATTGTTTTGTTTACGAGCTTTCAGGAAGCAGCTCAATCTTTATAAATATTTTGTTATAACTCTTATTTCCCCAGCCTTGTTCAAGATGAATCCTAGTTTAGTAGAGTGACCACCAGGTACAGTATATCCTTAAAACGAAACAGTCTGTGTTATAATATCAATTTAAGTGGAATGTTTTCTAATGAAACTTGTCATGTGTCCTTTAATTTCAGATAGTGAGGTCAAGGAGTGGTCTTTAATGGAGAGAAAGGATACAGAAAATCTGCAAACTCTATGTAGAAAAATGATATTGATATTTTACGATAATGCTTTCATAACTGTCAAAGTAAAGCAATTACTGTTAATGGACCCAAAATGAAGTGGTAACTAGTTCAGCAGATTTGGGATAACGTTGCTAAATCTAAAACCAGAACAGGTTCACATTTATTTATTTTGGACAGTCTTAGCCCTCTACTGCATACACACTACTGCCCTCAGGCAACAGGAAAGTTTTCATAACCTCGTATAACCCCACACATTTTTTGTCTTCCTTCTACCAATCAAAGTACTTGAAAACATGGCCAGCAACAAAGCTACCAGCATACCATGCATCTTTTGGAGCAGGGCCGTGCAGGATTTTTTTTTTTTTCCAGGGGCTGGCATCCACCCAGCTAATTTTGGGTTGTTAGAACGTTTATGTCCAGTTTTCTAGACATTCCAGGAACGTTTTTGAAAAAAAAAAAAACGTTATTTTTAAAACATTCCTGCAACGCTTGTTTTGGTTAAGTTTCCCGATACACGTTTTAAGAACGTTACAGGAACGTTAATTATATAACGTAGCAACCGAACCTTTTAAGAACCTAATGAGAACGTTATTGAAAGCTGTGGGAACGTTCCGTTTGTTGGGCAGTACCTTGAAAGGTGTCACAGAAGTTCATGTTCTCACAACCCAGGTTATGAGTGACTAGAAAGGAAGATGCAGGTTTGCTAGGTGCACCTAAAATATTCTCTGAGTGCTTGACAAGTATTGTGTGTTTTTAAAGCATCTTGTAGCATTTCGTGATATTTCGTTATTTTCTATTTGTCAACCCTGCATTTCATTTCATTATGTACGTTTTAATAGAGCTGAAGGGTGAGCGAACATTTTAAATTAATTATAACTATTAGGGATCCCAGACGATCCAAGAAACTAGCTGGATAATTAACCCACGTGACACCAGCAGACGGTTAAGATTTTCAATCGTCATTAAAATATTGCGCAATATTACAGGAAGAAAATTGTTGCCCAGTTTGATTGTCTTGTGTGTCTGTGTGTTGTTGTTGTGTGCACTCTGATTCACCGTGTGTTTCGTTCGTGTAAATAAGGTTTAATGCACAGGAAATCGCACTCATTGAGTCGTTACCCGCTTTCTGGACGCGTCGCTTAATAGCAAAGGCAGATTGTAATGAAAGAATGAATCCTATTCCAAATTACCAAGACGCAGCGACTGGCGGTGAAGGTAACGAGAGAATTATAATGAGCGTGAAAAACGCTAAATTCAGAGAATCACTAAAGCTAAAATATACTTGTTTCACTTTTTATATCAATACAATCCATGTAGCGTTTTACACCAATTTAATACCCTCTTCATATTCTCTGGACGCTGTTTGTCACTCGACGTTTAATTACGACCGTGTAGTAACGCAGGACAACGGGAAGGTTTCACTCACATCTAACAACAGAAAGTGCCATATTACTATTATTATCACGTTATCCATAAGGACACTTCTCGTTGCAGACACGGTTGATGACAAAATAATGGAGCAAGGAGCAGTCGTTTTCAGAGGGTAACCACAACGACATAACTTTCCATATTAGCTCACAAAAATGACATACGGCTGATATAAGAATGTCGCTTCATTGCTCGGCTTTAGATATGTTATACAGAGAGTACGCACAGATGACCCCCAAGTGCGCTTGGTTCCTGAAGATCTGGGCGGAAGACCAAACGAAACGCAGGAACCGAAAATAAAGGAAATAGTGGCGTTTTTTATCCAGACTGCAGACCAAATGAATGCGGATGGTCATCTTGAAATGTAAGACTTAATAAACATGTATAATCACACCCCCCAATAATCTAATTTATTGTTTGGAATGTTTAACCGTAATAATGTAAATTTTCATAGTTTCACCTGAATGTAACCCCGCTTTGTTGACTGAAATATCTGATTTAAACCTTGATGATACAATTCCCCTGTGACAGTTTCACAGAATAAGGAAATGTGTTCTGTTCTTCCCCCTTTTTAAAGGTTGATCAACAACATTGAGAGTCGTTCTTCCCAGGATGTTTTCTTCGCTGTGGCGAAACAGATTTTTTCCAATGGCATTACATGGGGCAAAGTGATTGCACTTTTTCATTTTGCTTACAAACTTATTTACAAGGTACTACCGGCTCTATGTTGTAGAGTTTCATCCAACTCCACTTATGAAATACGTGCTGTAAAGACATGTAGTTAGACTAACTGGCATAACTAAATTACCTGTAGTGTGTGTATGCTGCCTGTGATGGATTAGTGTCCTAGCCTGGGTGTACGTCTGCCTGGTCCTATGTGTTGCTTGGGATAGGTCCCACCCCCCAACCAAGATAAATGGTTGGTTAATGGATGAATATAACATACAGTAGAAAAACATTACAAACTTAACCTCGCCTCGGCATCATATTTTGTAAAATATGACAGTGTTGCTTGTAAAAGTTATTTTTCTCTTCTTTTGAGGCACTGACACGGAAGCATTCTAAAGTCATCCAGGAGGTCTTCAGCTGGCTACTACAGTTTGTCAAGGAAAACATCTCTTCATGGATCAGACTGCAGGGGGGCTGGGTAAGGTGCCTTTCCCTGTTCACCAACTGGACCACCTATCTGGTCCGTAAAAGCTGACACCTGACAGAAGCATGCTAGAGGGTTACGCACTGAAACACTTACACATGCATACACACACACACATTGATTCAGTTCTCCCCCAGCCTTGACCCTTTGCTGCATGGGATAGCCTCCTGGCCACCCTGTGACTCTGACCAGGATAAGCGGTTAAAGATATTTTATGATATTTTTACATTTGTATAGTGAAAATGTCAAAATTTGAACATCCACCCATAATCCAGTTTATCCAGTAGGGGGCCACAGTGAGCCTGGAGCCTGTGCCAGGAGACACTGGGTATAAGGCGGGGGATGCCTTGGTTGGGATGCCAGTTTAAATTTAACATGGGAGTGGTAAATAAACATGTTAAATATATCGCCGTTTAGTTATTGAATAATTTGCTATCCAGAAATATTCCTAAGTGGATATGGCGACAACACACTTGTACATTCACAGGAGGGTGTGGTACAGGATGTGCTGAACTGGCAAACCGTGACTGTTTTTGCTGCTGGAGTCCTCTCGGCGGCGCTGTTATACTGGAAGATGTCGAGCTGATCAAACAACTCAATCATAATATTCATCATCACAGTAGGAATTAGATTATAATTAATCCAGCGGTTTTTAAATATCTCATGGCCAGTGTTCTCCTTGCATTTTTTATTTTTTCTCCTATCCTGGCCAGGACAAGTTTGGAAGAAGGATGGATTTCTATTTTTTCTTATTTTTATTGTTTTAATGATTATGTTGTTGATTCAGTGAAAGAGAGGTTTCATATTGTGGTTTTATTTTGCCCTTTTTGGTACCTTCAAATATATTTTATTAAGTAAAATTCAGGTGGCAAGATATCTGTTTTATAGACACAATAATTGTTTTATTAAGAGTATTCCCATTTGTTTGAAATCCAATGAATTTAGTTATGTAAAAGGTTTACATTTAAAAAACTTACTTCCATGTCCTCATTTAAGGAGGCACAAAATCTGTCCACCAAATGATTCCTAAATATATCTGCCCCATGCCTATAGATCCATAGATAAAATGAGAGGGGAAAGGAAATCAAGCAATGTCTGGTGGCTGATTATTTATGAGAATGCTGTCAAGACAGTGGTTTTATTTGTACAGTACTGTTTTCATGTTATCATGTTTTTGATATTTTAAGTGGAGAGTGTATACATTTCCCCTCTCTTAGATGGATGGGTCGTATATTGAAATGAATTATGTCTAGAGACTGATATACTCTGACAACATGATCTAAGTCAGATTGTGTAGTGGTATTACCGTGTAAACGACGCTAAAATGAGTATCAGCTGAATAAACAGCAGGCAGCTGTGTGACCAGCTTACCTGTACTGCACCCCGCAGTTGTTTCCAATGATGGTCTTACTGGGTGGACTTTATGTTACCCTCTATGTTTGTCAGAAATTGTTTGATTCATTATCTCAATGAATGAAATGGTGCACCACACAAAATCCCATTTAGCCCCAGCCATGGAAGGCTAAAATACAATAATTCAAAACAGTGTGAACACCCAGCACTTATTATTGTTTAAAGTCATCTATCCATCCATCTTTTACCTGCATATCATGGACACTGACATGGGGAGGTATGGAGCCTATTTCTTAAGGCTGGGGCCCACCCACACCTTGGACAGGACACCTGGGAATTGTGGGAAAAATTTAGAAAATCAGACACAATTCACAAGTGCAAGAGGTTTGAACACACGATTTAATAATCAGTTTTTATTTATGGCTATTTATCATTTAAAAATCTGTAGGCACAATACTCTTAGAGTAAAATATACAGTAAGTATTTTGAATAATCTTAATTGCTGGGAATTAAATGGTTTTGGTTTGTGGGCTTTCCCTGGGTACTCCAGATTCCTTCTGCAATCCAAAGGCATGTAGTTAGGCTAACTGGCAACTCTAATTGCCTGTAGTGTTTGTTTGTTTGTTTGTTGGTCTGTTTGTTCAGAGATAGGGAAAACTATGTGTATATGTGTTTATAGTATGTGTTTGCTGATAGTGAAAAACCTAATGACAACAAGAACAGGTTCTGAACAAAACACTAAAAAAACACGTTATAGTAAATAGATTTCACAAACAATTTAATACAATTCAGTTTTGGAGCTTAGTCACAAAGTGCTTTACAGAGCCCTGGGCCTGAGGTCCCCAGAGAGTAAGCCTGGAGTGAGAGTGGCAAAGAGAAACCCCCTCAGAGGATGGAACCTTGGGAGAAACCAGTCTGAAGGGAGAAGAGCCCATCCTTCTCAAGGAGGGTGCCAGCACTACAAGTTCATATAATATAGTATAAGGTGACAACAGGTAACAACTGGAGAAGGCAGGCAATCAAAAATACTTTTCTGAAAAATGATTTGTTTGGTTCTGCAATGCATGAGCAATTTTCTATATAATGTTGTGTATGTTAGAAAGATTCATCTTTGTAATATATGTATGACATACTGTTTCTTTTAAAACTGTGATGGTGATATGTAAAGAAGCACAACTTATGTAAAACTTATGCACAGGTCTCCCATAAGGCCTCTAAAAATCAATCCCTCCTTTCCCAGAATGCTCTTTGCTTTTACTCGGAGTCCTTGGTTACCGATGTAAAGTAAATGCACTTTGCAAAGCGTCTGCCGGTCAGTCAGCTGACCCCCTCCAAACAAAAGCCCACGTGTTAAACGTGACAGGGTCTGGTTCGACCCTCCAGGATCCTCCCCAATCTGCACAGTAAGAGTGACTGGGAGACCACTGCTGGTGGGCTGTGACCCATCAGCATTTCCTGGCCTAATTGGAACCACACTTTACACATTATTATGAAAGACTCTGGAATGTCACTATGGCTCTGTTCTCCTCCCTGACCACATGAAAGGGGCTCCATGTGCAAGCCCAGAATGAAGAAGCAAAATGTTCGTTTCCATTCTCCTCATTAACACCAGATCAGGAGTGTAAGAATGAACTAAGTGGTGTGACTCTTCAGGGTATCATGACCATTCAGGTACCATATACTGTATTTGTACCATGAAACCGGCAATGTCATTATCTGATGATGATTGTGGACACTTTGACTGATATGGTTTTAGTTTCATGTCAAATAACCTTAATAAACTCGCATAATTTCTTGTGCATTACAGGTTTGCAGATACTGTGGGGAATTTAGAGGTGCCAGGTCACCCAGTTACATCTTTTGTGGACTGTGGGAGGAAAGTGGAATGCACGGAGGAAATGGGACAAGCTCAGGTTGACAGTGCGCTCGTGGTTTTTAAACATAGCGGTGGGATTAGAACCTCCAGCCCCGGAGGTATGAGGAAATAATATTTCCCACTGTGCCACCGTGCAACACAACCTGTTCATTGTATTTCAGAAAGCATATATACCTGATAGAGAATAACAATATGCAACCAGTACTCTGTCTGAAAAGGGAGGCTGGTAATGATGAACATAGGATATCGGAATGGTCAACAAATAACGCCCATGTGTTAAACACATTTCTGATCCCCTGTTCATCTCAATTAAACAATGCAACGAGGGCGGTCAACATTTTAACAGTGATTGAATATAACAAAAATGAACTGGAACAGGAAGTCTTTCTACATAGTATCACACTAAGTCAATTAACGTGACATAATTTAACCTTTCATAACATACTTTTTATTAAATTAGTAGAACTCTGCTCAGTTCTTCCTCTCATTTACTAATAGCAAACAATTAAAACCACAAAAAAATACAAATAGATAAGGCATGGTAAAATATTGGTTTATAATGGGTCTGGTTTACATTGTCATAGTAGTTTATATATCATACAGCCAGAGTTTGTTTAAATATCTAATATAGCTTTTTTGGAATGTTAGCAACATGCACGTTTGTTGTGTAATTTGAATTTGCTCAAATTTAACTGAACACACAATTCTCATTAATAACACATCTCAAGTCAAAATGTACTGTAAAAATGGGTTATGTCAGAGATCCAAATATTGCATAAATTTGAGGGAAAATCAATATTTCAATATCTCACCTGCTATTACCACTGAATGCAGGGACACTGCCATAAGTGATATCAAGGTTGCCTCAGTTTTTTGCAGTGTTAGTACAGCTGAGAGAATTTGTGTGGATAAATATTAGTGGTCATGAAGAAGTCAGGCCATCTGGTCACCTGGTATGATGAAACAGGGAATAGCAGCACTGACTGCTTCGTTATACACAGAGATTGATTTTGCAGCTGTGATTATGCCCGCTATCAAATGGCAGTGACAGGAATACCATATTTTTAATTAAAGAAAGTACAAGGCAATTTAAGTGGCCTTACTCAAGGAGACATCAGCGATGGTTTTACTAATGTGACATAATTTATCCACAATAAATTTTCTCAAACAGTAAAAAGGGTGCTTCTGCAGTTTAGGTGCCTCTGCCTGGGATTGAAAGGTTGCAGGTTTAAGTCCTGCAGCTGGTAAGAGTGTCTAAATTGCTGATAGGCCTTTAACCTGAATTGCCTCAGGGGCACCAGACACTAACTGACCCTTGGCTCTCAACTTGGAGAGTAAGATAGGAAAATGCAAAAACTATGAGTTTCCCTATAGGGATGAATAATATACTGATTACTAATGCATCAGAAGAAATAATGGAAGTGCATCATTGCTTGCAATATTGAAATTAAAATAAAATTAACTAAAAGTGTTAACATCCATCAGCTTTTTTCACAGGCTCTTATCAAGGCAGCTTTAACAGTTCTGATCATGTATATACCTGTAGATATAGCTTAACTTTTCACTTTATGTTTGGCTGACAGAAATTGCATGACCATTAAGCAGTCGTGTGTCCTGGCATTCAGAAACTGATTTCCCTTTGTGATTCAGAAGAGTTGGAGCCATCTAGTGGCGCAAACAGGGGCTCACACTTTGTAAAATTTAAGGTGAGAGGTCAGGTTTAGCTCAGAAAACAAGCTGAGAGAGCCATAAGGAATGTGAGGATTCCTCCGTATTTGACCCGTTGCAATGGATGTATGTTATTCCTCCTAGTTATATTATAAAACGTGTGAAATCTTAGCTGCTCTTGAATGTAAAAATTCTGAGATTTTGAGAACATTACACATTGCATGTTCAAATGTATCCAGAGGTAGACTGACCTTTAGAAAAGTAATTAAGACCTAATTCAACCCCACAAAAAAAACTAACATTGTAATCCTGGGCAGGGCATGTTCTCTGGCATGGCTCCACAGGAGCCAGCTGTGCAAATGAGATGAGTAAACTCTCTTCAGTTATGCAATAGGATCTAAGCACATTGCAGTCCTCTGTAGGTCACATGACATCCTTCTGATTTTTCCCTCTTTTTCTTTCCTGTCTTTCTCACTTGTTTACCTGAATCATCTGTACAGTACTGTGCAAACGTCTTATTACTATGAAACATTTTCTTTGCCTGCATAAGACTTTTGCGCAGTACTGCTCATGGGGCTCTTTACAGTTTATAAACATGTCTTTTTACCATGGTACTTATATGGTCTCCCCACTCACTGCACAAACAGCAGGTGAAGAACAGCGAAATGATAAACAAAATCTGCGGCCGCAAGCTAAATGTCCAGCCACACGCGACCAGAGAAAAATGAATTCATACCGTTTATCTTATTACAGTCAGCTGAGACAGCGTGTGGCTCTGGGGCTTAGGTGCCTGTACCTGTGCCTGAGAAGTTGATATTAGCAATAATGCTAACATCACCACTTGAACAAGGGCTTTAACTCCAAAACTGCTCCACATACTCTGTACTATACCTGCCTCAGAGTATGTTGCTTTGGACAAAAGTGTCTGCTAGATAAACAATAATAAAAATAAGTTACACTTTCAGTGCACCTGCTCCAGTCACTCTGTCAGTAGCACCTGCTCCAGTGGCTGCCGTCCAAAGGCACCGGTACCTCCTTTTGTCCCGCATTCACTGACTACTACAATGTGTGGCAGGTAAGGCAATGAAAGACCTTCAATTAGTGAGTCATTGCACCCACACGCCCTCCTTCTGACATAAGGAGGGGCAACAGTAAGAGATTCTCTAGTGCTTTGGCTGACAACAAAGTGGTGCCACCCACATCTTAACCATCAGCTCATCTCTGTGGAATCCCTGGAATTAAAGGCCTCGCATCCTGCCTGTCTTTGGGGATGCGAGACAATGAAATTGTTTCATCTGTTTCTGTATGCTCATTATTGTAAATGAATAATTAATAGCCAACATTATGAAAATGTCAATTATGTGGGCATGTTTTCAGATAATTATGTTCTATACCTTGACTCTCTTCCTGGCTACTTTTCACAAACTGTATGAAATAATAAGTTTATCGTACTAAGACACATTCAGTTAGTCATGGGACAAATGAGGCTTCAAAACCAGTGGTAGGTGGGAATGTAGCTAACAGCGATTGGCTGTTCAGGATATTCTCATCCTCATTGATTGGTAGTTCAGAATACTCCTGCCCAATAGAGGCTTTGAGCCCTCATTTATTGCCAACATATCACCAGCATTGATTGGTAGTTTGGGGAACTCTCACCCACCACAGGGTTTGAAGCCTCATTTGGCACCAACATATCACAACCATAGATTGGTTAGTTCAGAATACTCCCGCCCACCAGAGGTTTTGAAGCCTCGTTTGTCCCATCGCTATTTTCAGATTCTAATACTATCACAGCTTTAATAGAAAAAATGTATTCTGATATCAAACCTTAAATTTTTATATTTTTTATTGCCATACCAAGGCTCTAAAGTGTAATATTAACTGCATTATTTCTTTTTGAGACCTTCTTGAAGAAATGCTATGTTGATCCATTGGCCATGTTGGGCAGTAGTGAGTTTACAGCATGGATATGACTCCAGCTTATTCCAGAGCATTCAAGCATGTACTCACTGAGTCACTGATATTCCTAATCCACACGTCTTCAGACTGCTGGAGGAATTTTCAGCACCCAGAGGAATCTCACGTGAAAACATAGTATGTGTATTTTGGACTTAATTCAGATGATTCTTAAAATACGTATGATAAAACAGAACGGAACACAAGATGACCAGGGTGTAGAATAACACATTTTTTGCACCTGGGGTTCAGGGCTTAAGCTAATGATTGAATCACACTGACATATGTCAAAGTCAATGCATCCAATTTCATCTCTCATTCCACTGTGTGTTGTAGTCTGTGACACGCAATGCTATAGGGTTCATTCATAAAATCTCAGCTCATTTCTGACGATACTGACAGCATCTGCTCAGACCTGCTCAAACTTGTTCAGACTCACTCAGGGATGTTTAACCTTGTCTTCCTGAGCAGGATATGAAGATCACATGACCACAAACAAACAGCAGTCATGGTGACAGGAAAGAGGTAGGTGTTACCATAGAATAATAAACAAGTAAATAAATGACTGAAAACCAAAGTACATGGATGTGCAAAGCCTGTTTGGTTTAACTCCACAGTTGTGTAATTCTGCAAGGTTATATTGCAAAATCTGGGACACTTGCCTCCACACCTGTTCAAATCTTGGAAACCTCTGACATTCCATAATCCTGAGCTGAAAACCATCAGTATAATGAACACCTCAGGATCCAAGTGCACCTCCGTTTTGTTTATTTTCAGTCGATAGCAAGCGGGGTCCAACCAGAAAATCTGAAAAGGCAGTCAATCCAGCAGGACAATCCGAAGACGTGATTGATAAGGCAGGCACAGTAATTACAAACCGGGAAGTCAGTCAGACCAGCAGCAAAATAACGGGCAAAGACGGGGCAGAACACAAGAGACGATCCGAAGTCATGCACAGGTATTCTAAATCCAGGGTAAGCGCTCAGTAGTAGCGGAGAAACACTTGATACCTGGCAACTACCTATGGAAGGGCAAGGTTTACATAGGATGCTTAATGTATTAAAGGCGTCAATACTCTGTATAGCTCGGTAAAGATATGTAGATTAACTTTCACATTCATCTTTCAAACTCAGTTTTCATACCTATATTTCCAACATCAAAAAGATTATAAGCAAATAACACATCACGGATCAAGCAAAGATAGTGATAAGCTATACATCTTTCTTCTGTACATGATTTAGGCAGGATAAATTGAGTTGATGAGGAAGTTCTGACAAAGCCTCTAATTTTAACATTTTTCAGAGATTTTCTCAAAAAGAGCAAGGAAACTGAAGCTGGAAATGAAACTTATATTTCATCATATCTCAGCACCAGTCCACTTTCACTGAATCTACTGCAAAGCACATGTGAATAGAATACTACTGCAATACAGCATATAGAAAAATGTTATGAGAATTGACTATTTTTATATTACTTAATTTCCCTTCCATGCTTCTAATATGTCAATAACTAGTTAATTAACTATCCCAGGCAGTGGGGGATACCCTGGATGGGGTGCCAACCCATTGCAGGACACAGTCACTCACACACTACAGACAATTTAGCCACACCAGTTAGTGTATAATGCATGTCTTTGGACTGTGGGAAGAACCAGAGGAAACCAGCGAAGCACAAGGTGAACATGCAAACTCCACGCATGCAGAGCCAGAGGTGAGATTCAAACCCACAACCCTAGAGTGGGAGGCAACACTGAGCCACCATACCCCCCTCACCAATACTTTTATTTTATATATAAGAACTCAAAACATTTTTTCCACTACACACAGGGTTTTTAAAATGTGGAATACATTTTGGATGGGCACAAGAGGAATGTCTGATTAGGGTTAGAGAGGGAGAGAGACAGACATTGCCTTTGCTATGGTTACTCAAAATTCCATTCTGTCAGTAAGGGTCTTTTAAGCACTTTCAAGTGTTCTTTCACCAGAGACCTGCAGTGGGCTAAGGACTGGTGCAGAGGCACATTTTGCTAAGTAGTTTATTTTCTTTTTTATCCTGCTCATGTTTTAATTTTTAAAACACAAATTAGCATCAAAAGGTTCTTTGAATATTGGGATGTTTTGGACACAGAGGCGACCAAAGAAAACTTACATTTTGCCATCTTCAAAGTCAGTCATGTGAGCACACACAGCTTTGAGAATAAATAACAAAGATGTTGAAATTTACAAAGGTTGACAAATGTACACCCACGTCCTCGGAGCAGGTCCAAGACACTCGGGCAGTGCCAAGAGGGAGTAGGTCATGAAACCTATAAGAGATTCTACAGCAAAGTTCATCTTTTCTGTGTGAATAGACGAAGATGCTCAGAGTTAATTCCTGTCCAGTGCGACTTGAAATCTGCAGTTTCTGCCCTCCTATGGACAAATGATTTGGGTCTTAGGGTTAGCCAGATAGCCTTGTCTTCTATGCAGGTCTCTGTGTTTCTCCTGCTGCTCCAAACCAGAGAGAACTAAGGACTTAACCTCCACAGTCCCAAATATTTAGCCCATGTTATCCATTAAGCTTCTGGTGTTGTTAGTGAGTTTCCAGGGGAACATTAGAAAAACGTGCGTGATGCTCTCTTTGAATGAGAAGAGCACTAGTCTTAAAAATCATTCAACAGTCACTGGATGCAACAAAAAATAAATAAAAATCTAAAAATAAAAATGCGTCCAAATTGACTAGAACTTAAGCATTTGAAGAATTTACAGAACTGAGCAGCATCTTAAATTTATCATCAGCAAATGATGAAGCAAATGAATTTAAACAAAATGAATTTTTGTAAAATTAACAAAATCACCAGAAATATTTTACTTTTTACTTACAAACACGGTTCCAAAATTTTTCAACACTTGAATTCTCAAAATTGTTGTTTTTCTGTCACTCTTTTCGATGTTGTTGTTTCATACAAAGTAGTCACGTAAAAACATTTTAAGCAAACATGCAGAAAAGATCAAGTTCTTCAATGCAAAATTTCATGCACCATCAATAAAATGATTAATCCTAAATCATAATTCAAACATGTTTTGAAAAGACAATTCAGTTCAAACTTCTATCCTCCCTAATCAGCAAAATTCGACAAAAACTGCCTCTTATTTTTTCTAGAAAGACCTGACTTAAATTACAAAAACATGCTTAGAATAGCCATGGTTTGTAAAGGCCTTAATCCTTGTGTTCTGTTACAAGACAAGCTGTTTTCTTAACCTGGGAAGATAATCGTGATGCCGATGTGGGAAATGGGTTCTTTTTTGTCTTCAGTGTACACATTTGGTTGGAGTGTTGATTATATGATTTCCTGTAGACAAGGATAGGAGAGCAAACTTTTCCCAGCCTAAATGGAAGATTGACACTTTCTCCACTGGCTCTCTGAGTAATAACAAGGTCTATTTGTGTATGCATGCCTCTCAGTTACCACTTGTTTGATTTTGTGATGTCTTCTACAACCTGGGCTGTCAACAGACTCAAACCCTTGGGTCAAAGTCTGACCATTCTCCTCAAGATGAGCAATTCACGACTACAGGGGCACCTGTTATCACATCAGTGGCAGGCAAGAGTCGACTATAGGGTATTGTATTGGATTAGAATGGTCCTGCGATTAACGGAAGAATGGTTCGTATCCCAGACCAGAACCTGCTATTGTAGCATTAATGTAATATTTCCGGTGTATTAATTATTACAATAAAACACAAAAGTATGCCTATAACTTAATAATGTCACGTAAGTCTCACGATCATCACCATCAGCACCTTATTCCAGGCTCTTTGACCTTTAATGAGAGAATCAATTGCATAACTCATAACAAGAGATACCATCATCAAACAGCCACTTTATAGACATGAAAAATATTTCATGGACATGAAAATTAACTCAGATTTGTCAAATAAAAAATACATCAAACACATTTACCTTACGTGTTATAGTGCTTAATGAATCCACCCCAAAGCACATCTGAACTGCCAAACTTCCTTACATCTGTCTGGCTTCCTCTTCACTGGGTAACTGAGGATCACCGCCAGCGTGCTCACATTGCAAGCCTGAGATATCTGTCATCCCTCACGGTAACATGAGCATTAACAGAACTCCCAGCTTTAGAATTTAATATATTGCACTCCTTGACAAGACCAATACAGGACTGCTACATATTTTTAGCCCAGGGTCAAGCACCCCTGCTGCCAGGACTCTTTTGCACGAGATGGGTTTTCACGTTTACAAGGAAACTTTAGGTGACCACAGAGCATTCATTTTTTCAGCTGCTTCTCTTGTCAAATACTTTGGAAGAACAGAAACTGAAGCAAGGGATTGAAACTCAAGTTTCCATTGTCAGGATCAATTCCGATTTCAGAATGAATGATGCTCACATTCATTTTGTTTTGGTTTGTTTTAATACGACTTGAACTGCAGTTGGTAACTGTCTTTGCGGATTTTAATGTCACGGGACATTGCTAGAATACTTAGAGTGTTTAAATTTAGACGCTATACTGTGAAAACGTAAGCAGTCCAAGTGTTCAAGCTGATAGTATATCACGGAGTTCAGGCGGCAGATATTCTCTGATCTTCATAACAGATTGCCTCAGCGTAGTTTGACAGTAAGCTGGAAAATCTCGACAATTTCAATGTTGCTAAATTTAAAAAATACCTCGACAGTAAACACCTGTCAAAGAATATGACGCAAGCATGTGAAAAGATAAGGCGGGCAGGAACATCCTGGTCAGTTTCCCCAATGGTTTACTTGTGTTTGACTGACAACACTGCCTGGTCCAATGATATAATGTAAGCCACGATGATGGATTGGGTTCTGTCTGTTTACCTTGGAGCTTTCAGAGTGTCGACCTGACCTGTTGACATGGATAAAAGTGCTACTTTTGGTATCAGTGACCACCAAACACCACAAGGTCACGACCTTGACATGATCCATGGCGGAACTGTGGGTCATAATCCACACCTTTTACCCCGCTACCCCCTTGCCCCTGCCAATTCACCTACAAACAGCAAACAAGATGAGTGCTGACCACGGTAAGGGAGGAAAACGATCACGTCCAATATGAAATGGTAACGACCTTTTTGACTCAAGGCCTGCTTTGAGCAGTATATGGAGTGTGACTTTTCAGGCCTGTTTGCACAAAAGCATCACGCCTTTGAAGGTGGCCTGGAATTGACGGCTTTTTTCCTCCATTGTGTGGTGCAGGCCTGGTCCTAGGCACTCATATCGGTGGAGCATGACGACAAGGGGGAGAAGTCGCACTTTGAGAACACAGAGAGCCTTCGGCCTCGGCTTTTGTGCCAGCCACAGTCCACCGTGCTGGCCTGGTGTAAAGAAACAAAGAAGGCGAAGTTGCAGGATTGGCAGCGCCCGAATCAAACGGCAAACATTCACTGGTGCAGAACAAATCTGTGAAGAGGTCTTCCTGTGTGATTACCACCCCCTTACCCTTTTTGCTCTTTTCAGCCCACTCATCTTCCCCCACCCCAAGCCCCTCAGCCTAGACACCTAACCTTTGATGAAAAATCAGAAAAAAGTAACCCACTTTTCGGCAACACTTAGTATTGCTCACATTAATTTGAGGGTTTTAGCTACTCATTTTGATGTGGCGGCAATTAGTGAGAAACTGTGCACTGTGAGGGCGAAAGGGCCCACTTCAACAAACACGATTATGGTCTGAAAAGAAAGAAAAGGCCTACGAGACCGATAACATGGCAACATCAAAAAGCGACTCGCACGCCCTAGTAACTATTACCGCTCGCTTCTCTTTCATGTGAGCAAAGTGTTTCTTTTCCCATCAGAAACCATGTCAAGGATGAGTGACATAACAGGACACACAGTACCAACCAGCAGACAATAACAGCTTCATTTACATGGGTATCTACATACCCTACAGTCTACCACTTTGATATTCCCCACTTTGAAGACCCAGTCAAGTCGCTTTAATGACTACTGCAGAATTTAGAATAAATTTACTCTCTATCATATATACATTATGATACAAGTAAAACAAGATCAAAAAGTGGGAAACAATAGAACACTACCCATCCCATGCAAAAATTAAATTAGTATATAAACTGGTATAATACCCACTATTTGACAGGGACCCACTATTTGACAGAACAAAGTAAACAAACAAGCAAAAATCAATCAAAAACATTCAAGTCAAAGAAGATAGTGCTATAAATGACAGGCAATGTTGGAATATCCATGACCATCTTTGGAACAGCGCCCCCTTCTTGAACTATGTTTGGAAGGCAATGCATTAAAAGTCTGAGAATATCGATAACTTCAGGATACTTCAAATGACTCTGTTCAGGAACTGTTTGGTAATGTTATTTTAAGATTACGATACAAATATTCGTTAAGACAGCAGAACAATTGGCATGACATAATTTCCTCAAGATAGTCTGACTAGAATATTCTTCACCAATTAAGCAATTAGTGCTTTGTTCAAAGAAAAGGGTACCACCAAAAATGTCATAGGATATATTCTATCTAACATGACTTCACTTGCGGTAACTCACTGTAACCTCTGTTTCTTAATTTTCACATTCTTTTCATAGTCTATATTGTACCTACCTTTACATATATAATGATGTGACTCAGCAGATTAGGTGTCCACGACATGAAGGTTGCTGGTTCAAATTCCATGTGTGGTAAAAAGTGTTTATACCATCATTGGGCTCTTGAGCAAAGTCCTTAAAATCCAAAACCTGCTCCAGGGATGCTGGATAAATCCCAAGCTTCTTCTCACCTGCATGTGTGTGTCCTCATGGAGAGCATGATGGGATATGTTTAAAAGACAAACTTTTATGTACTGTGTGACATGGTCCAAATGGCAAATAAAGATATAATTTCATTATAATGGCATGTAAGATTTATAGCTGAAAAATTTAAATCACGTGAAAATGTAAATCAATTTACAAGCTATTTTACTATGTATCAGGAATTAAACTTAATTTTATTTTATTGCTCTTTCTTGCAAAAATTTATGATCAAAAACTGCTGATTTACTTTTTTGAATTTGAAGCTTTTTTTTCCTACCCATGTTTTCATACAAGTTTTTATACAAGCTCAATAAATTCTAAAAGTGAAATCGATACCCACCAACAAAGAGAGGACACGCCAGGGTGGAATGGGTTCTAGATTTGGAAAGCTGTGCCATGTAGGCTGCTACTTGCTGAGAGCAGGTACCTGACACGGAGTAATTGTTAGCTATTAAGTGGCTTTGATTGAAAGAGTTTTCTACAATCACTCTTTCTCCCACTTCTTCAGTTGTACAGGGAACTGGCAGGTAAAGTGCAGTCTTTCCCCGTGGTTCACCAAAGTGTTTGGAATTGTTTTACAGTGGCGGGGGTGACAGAAAACACCGACTAGGCCGATCCCCAGGGGGTGGCTCTTTGACAGTTTCATTGACAGGGAGCTCAGCAGGTGTCTTCAGTTTGCCAGCTCATCATCAGCCTCATTCATGTGGCTGACTTGTCATAGCTGTCCCTTCAGGAATGAATGCAGCTCTGACTCTCCAGATGGATGCTCCGTGAAGGCTGATATGCATGACAATCAGCTCTACAGCTTGTCTTCTGTCCCTACAGAGAATCCGTTTCCAAACATACTATCTGCAAACACAGTGCAACTTTGACTTCACAACAACAAAGAAAATTCAAAATCAGTGTGTTTAAACACAGGATGACTATATACACTGGTTGCTTCCGATTTCGCTGCTTACTCTCATGACTAATTGTTCCCACCATCTCCACAAAAAAAATCACTTTTTTATTACTCTAATTTGTAATTCATAGATTTTCTTCAAGCCCCTATAAATAATATTGATCGCACGTTTAACTTTAGCAAAGGTTTAGAGTCTCCACGAGAATGAGTGTCTTCTACAAGGTGAACCTACACTGTTCAGTCTGTACATTACCAGATGAATGGATGAATAGATCTAACTACATAATACCTGGAGCTGCCTGATACTTGCAGACCATCCCCTACAACGGTGGTCACCTTTCCAGAGAATCCTGTATGCGGTCTGAACACTTTAGTTAGACCGTCCTAACTAAATATTACACACTGGATATAATTCCACCCAGGAGCAGAGTTATGACGAAGGATCTTTGTGTTGCCCTGGACTGTGCGTGTTTTTTCTCCCATGTCAGGTCATCACACAGTCGTTGTATGTCTATGTACGGGATAGACAATCTGTATCTTATATGGCCTCAGTCCTGCAGATCTCTTCAGTATTCCTACTGCGTGAGACGTGTATCGGAAGAACATGACGTCCTACATGTATACATCATAATATTTGGTCCAAGTATATTGATTAAAGTGATATGTGAAATGCCCTCTTTGAAAACCATTGTTTAACTGTCCACTATCTATCTGTTTAAGCTGTACGTCTGTAGCTACGACTACATCAATCTTTTGATCTAATTTATACATCAATAGCACTGATAAACTGTATTGCTTTGGCCTTCAGTTCAGATGGTTCGGAGCTTATATAATATCTCGTCGGTCAGGCTTCGCCGCAAAACAGACTTTACTCTGCAATCTCGGAGGATCCCGTTCAGGTTTTTTCGGCTGATGAGAAGGTGCTGACAGCGCGTTAGCGCTTTGTCGTCTGGGACAATGACTAGCAGCGTTTCTCGAGCGTGCAACATTGAATCTAATATGGTTAAGTGTTGTCTGAAGTTGTTGAAACAAAACAAAGATTTTCCATTTAATTTAGTAAGCATGAGATATCAGTCTTCAAGATGTCGCCACTTCTCAGGAGAAGCAGCATAAATCTTATCTTCAAAGGCAAGAGCCAATAACAGTTATTGGTTCTTCGTGTGCCTCCTTATCCACTCAATGACACATGAGTCTTGTACAGCTCAATACTTTATTTCATTTTAGCAACTAAAATCTAGGGTAGAATTAAAAAGTCGTGGATTTCGAGGACAGTAAGCACCCTCAAATGTTCTAGTTTTGTCAGGGATAGTACATTAGAACGTTATAGGAACCAGGTGCTATATTATTATATATGTACTACATATGAGACTAAAATGCTGAACAAAATACTGTCGAACTTACACTTTACTGTTCTAGAGCCACACCCAAAATGATCCCATTTATATCAGATGTTTGGTGTCCTAATTTACAATGGCTTTTTTATTCATTTAGCAGTTGTTTTTGTCCAAAGTCACGTACAGTACAATCAGGTAGTTACGACACAAACATGCAAGAGTTAAGGAGCTACCTGAGCATCCAGTGAGGGACCAGCAACCAAGTGCAGATTAGCACTGGTTCACGAACTGTGTGACGTCCTTGTTACCAGAAGTTATATGTGATCAAACCATGAAGTCCAAGTGAAACAGCAAAGCATTAAAGATAAAACCTTGCAATAAAAACTTAAAATGGGCAGTCCGTGACTGGAGAGGTCAATCATTATATGAGTTAGAGATGTCCCCAGTCATACCCACACACACCCTTTATATAACAGAACATCAGAATCTTTATATAGCAGAACATCAAACACAAGAACAAGAAAATTACGCAGTTCAGCCAGAATTTGGACAGGTTTCAAATTCTTCTCTTGTCCGCCATGCCTCAAATGTGCTTTCACAGATGAGATTGTCTTTACTGCATGGCCGCTAACAGACAACAAATTGTGTCCATCATCAAAATAAATTAAGTCAGGGTAATCTTAGGCATGGAGAAATTCTCATTACACAGTCGTGGCTAAGAAAGAGACTGACTGTTCTAGTTGTGATTCAACATAGAAATGAATTAAGAGCATTACATGTGTAGGGAAAAATTGGATCTAGTATGGTATGTAATGACGATGACTGTATAATATAAACTACCTTATACTGTGTATTGTATATAACTCCTGCTAATGCATAAATAATGCTTTATACTACCTAAACTATGAAAAGATTATGGTTGGCCTACTTTTAAATTGTGCCTGTGCTCATTATATTTTTTATACATCCTTGTAACATAACTATTTATCTCAGCCTGGAGCCTATCCCAGGAAGCACTGGGCACTGGATGGGATGCCAGTACACTGCAGGGCACAAACTCAGACACTATGGGCAATTTAGGGTCATCAGTCCGCTTAACCTCAAGCCTTTAATCTTGGAGTACCTAAAAGAAACCCATTTAAACATGGAGGGAATCTCCAAAGATAAACCATCGGGATTCTAACCCCCAACCCCTGATGTGTGAGCCTGCATTGGCTACACCCTACAGCACCTATATATTACATATTCAGCAAATCTGTTGTTTTCAGTGAAATGTCTGTCCGCATCAGTGCCATGTGCTGTATGATAGGTTTGCACACCCTGTTTTCATAAACGTCACTGTAAATCTATATTGTTCTTTTGCTTGAAACTGTACTGTCAGTGCTGTTTCGGGTGCCCTGTGGTTAGCTTTGTGGGATTTTTCTATTAATTATGAGTTAATTAATAAATGATTACGTCCTCCTTTTCGTGAGCCTCGCAGGGCCATCCTGCATTAGCCAGATGTCGACACCAAATATAGAGACTAAAATATGAAAAGTCAGACACAAGAAAGGAAAGGATATTAACGTACGAGTGAAAAAAGCGTAACGATCGCAAGCGAAAGCCGTGACATTTTTATGTGCGTAGAATAGCAACAAAGGCTACAAAGGGGACACGTCTGGTCCGCAGAGGGGCAGCTAAGGAAAGCGCCCACACCTCGGTGACAGCGCCTGTACTGCAGGTGTCCTCGTAGTGACGCACGCCGGCATAGGGGGGATCGCTGGTGGCCTCCTCCACCGCTTCTCTGCGTGCCAGACGCGTCCTCTTTCCGGCCTTTGTTGGTACCGTGTCGACAGTGTCAGCCGTTCTCGTGACATCCATGCAGTGCCTCATTAATAAAAGCGTCTGTCCTGCTGGATGTGTGTGTGAGTGTGTGTGAGTCCCTGGGTCCTGTGATGAACTGGCGTCCCATCCAGGGTGTCCCCCTGGAAACCTGATTCCACTTAAAATACCTTATGCAAATGAACTTCCTAAAACAAATCACAGATTTCACAACTACTGCAACTACTCCGTTTGGAAATTCATTCATATAATTTGCATTCCTCTAATTCCAGTTAGTCTTTGCATTATTTCCTTAAGTGCTGATGCATCAATTTCAGGCTATTTATTTGTGGTCATGTTTTTTTTCAAACATATTTTATATAACTAGCATCAATGGTTGGGAAAAGTTGGGAAATATTTCCTATAGTTAAATGCTCCTGAAATAGCTCAGGCAGGCCGTTCTGTTCGGAACAATAAAAACCTTACAAAATGGGATTGAGTTACAGGTGGTCACATTTAAACTCCTGATGAATGGTAGGTATAGGGCTACCTTTGAATATAGATAAAAGGGCATGCGATCCCTGGTCCAATACCAAAAGGAACATCCTCATTTCTCCACTGGCAGCAGTGCATGAAAGTGGGAAGCTATGTGAGGAATCTCTCACTTTGTGTCCCCTTGTTCTTCCATTGACCGGGAGGGCCCTTTCGTGAGCCGACACCGTTACTCTCCCAGGCTATCTGCGGGTGCGAGGCATTTTGCAGGGCAAGACTGATGACAGTGTAAGGGGCAGCGGGGGCAACGTCCACCCAGAACAGGCTTCTTCAATGCGGGTAGAGGGAATCTGCTGATCAATTAGTGAAACAGGATATGTAGCAGCTCGACACCCAGACCATGGGGTGGGAAGGGAGGGAGATCTCTACCCCCAGCACTATACAAATTTAACCCCTTCTAGTCACACCGGTGCAGAACCTGGACACAAGCTGGCTTCAAAAGGTTTTATCTTCTGACAATTACAATGAAGAACACATTTTTCTCAATTAAAATAAACAGTAAATATTGTCCACTTTAAAAACAAACAAACAAGCAAACAAATACATAGCCTGTTCATGTTTGCTGAATCAGTTATGCATTTGCAAGCTGACCACGTCCACTAACAGAAATATTGCTTTTGCCATGCCAAACTATACATCCTAAACTGGCTACATGTTTTCATGTAACAGAAGTCTATACCAGCAGTCTTGAATTTCATTAAAATTCAACCACTTTTGTCGTTGATGTGTGCTTTTCAGCTGGTCACATGATCACAGGGTGAGAAAGAAATTGACAAGCAAAAATGCATTTATATGTTTTAAGTTAGACTGTAGATTTGTAAGCACCCAGATGGAGACTGAACATCTGCCATTCTTCTACATTAAATGTTAAGCTCATTAAATGCTCTATCTCTGACAGGACCGTACTTTCTGACTTGTGTACAGAGGAGATCCCCTTTTATTATTAGTCAGACCCCTGAGTGACCTTTCTGAGGCTGACCCTGTTTTAATCGCGAATCCCTGTGTACAACTGTATCTGTCCCAAAAAACAGTGGAGCAACAAATTTTAAAATGTGCAGAGTGCAACACGACACTGTCCAATAGCGTCCAGTAAAGAGCCACTTGTAACACATTTTTTGAGAGAAAAGTCTCACTCTTGGTCAGAACGCTGTGTGTAAGAACACGGTTATCAGGTTGAGACTGACCGTCTCTGGCCCTTCAGAACTGATCTGCAGATGTACCTTTTTCTGCAGAAATGTCATTTTTTGCCTGGTTTGATTCTGTGCAGGGACAAGGCATTACTGCAATGATTTTTGAGGTAATCACAGGTGCAAGGAGTCAAAATGATTCATTTAGACAAACGGACCTGCTGACTGAGTAAGTGCACTTGCCATAATTTGAACAAGCATGGCTTGAATTTGCTCCATGAGGAATCCCCCGCCCCCTTCCTCTCTTCTTTCATGGCTTTGGCAGACTTTAGGCCTAATTGCATGAGCCATTGCCAGACACATTTCTGGACTACAGTGGATTGCCTGAGGATTTGGCCTTTTTCAAATTGTCAAGTAGTTTTATCTCCGGTTTGGCTAACCCCCAGCTCAAATGTGGCATGGCGACAAAGTAAATCCAGCTGAGACTCTACCACACTCGAGCTGGACTGTGTTCTTCTAAAGGCAGCATTGTGTGGGGTTTGGGGGGGGCATATATCTCTATATTTAATCTTGTTCTTCCCCTTCTGACATCATCTTTATCGTGTACTTGGCATAGGCCATACTAGTGGGACTGCAAATTTGATGTTCTCAAAAATGGACCTCTGGCATGACAGCTTGTATTTGTTTGTATTTGTAGTTTGTATAAACCCTGATCAATTGTTGGATTAAATAAAAATATCACAGATACACATCCATCCATCCATCCATCCATCCATCCATCCAT